>CM053037.1:60606192-60691264 GCA_028564925.1 Lithobates sylvaticus | reverse complement strand
CACTGGTGTGCACTATGCCATTGGAAACCATATAACCTACTAGCCATGCATTTGATGAAAAAAAAAAAAGGCACTGAACTGCATGAAAGACAAAACCAGAGAAAATTCCCAGTTCAACTCACCAACCAGTCTATCAACCGAATTAACCTGTCCAACAGTAAGCGCTAAAAACAGGGGTTTAGTTAGCACAGATTTCCAAATGCATGCGTAAGCTGCAAGGCCTCTTCATGGCACCCTGTATCACTAAGGCTGGATTCACACCTGTGCATTTTTAGTGCTTTTTGCATTTTGCACTACAGAACGTGTTTCATAGGAAACCATGTTAAATGGACTGTAGTGCAAATCTGCAAAATGCAAAAATGACTAAAAATGCATAGGTGTGAATCCAACCTTACAGTCCTAACCTTTCTAAATTTGTGTGAACCAGCCCCAGAGAGTATCTAGTTAGGATAAAACTCCTGCAGGGGATGCCTTACATTTGGTATCCTTCTGGGGAAAAGCAGCAAGCAAGAATAAAGTGATATAACAAAATCCTGTACAATAAAAATCCATAAAATCCATAAAAATCCTGTACAATAGTCATAATTTGCAACTAATGAAACTGCTGAGGTTCATTGGGAATGTGTTCTTGGCATCTATAGGTGTCATTACATCACAGTGTTACTCCCTTAAAATATTTCCCCTACCTGATTGGATTATATAAGGCAATAGAACAAATTGGTAATTTGATTCGATTTGGTACAGTCCAATTGTTCCATATAGCGTTTTTTCAAAGCATTTTTTTGCTGGAATTACAGCTCTGCTAATATTATTAGTATTTTTTATGTTATATGTATTAACCACTTACCCACTGGGCACTTAAACCCCCTTCCTAACCAGACCAATTTTCAGGTTTCAGTGCTCTCACATTTTGAATGACAATTACTCATTCAACACTGTACCCTTATGACATGTTTGTCCTTTATTTCACACAAATAGAGCTTTCTTTTGGTGGTATTTAATCACCGTTGGGTTTTTTTTTTTTTTTGCGCTATAAATGAAAAAAAGACCAAACATTCAGTAAAATGTTTTTTATTTTTCTTAGTTTCTGTTATAAAAATTAGCAAATTAGTAATTTCTCTTCATAAATTTTGGCCAAAATCTATACTGCTACATATCTCTGGTTAACCACTTAAGCCCCGGACCAATTTGCAGCCAAAGGACCAGGCCCCTTTTTGCGATTCAGCACTGCGTCGCTTTAACTGAAAATTGTGCAGTCGTGCGACGTGGCTCCCAAACAAAATTGGCGTCCTTTTTTTCCCACAAATAGAGCTTTCTTTTGGTGGTATTTGATCGCCCCTGCGGTTTTTATTTTTTGCGCTATAAACAAAAATAGAGCGACAATTTTGAAAAAAAAATAACTTTTTGCTATAATAAATATCCCCCAAAAAAATACATTTTTTTTCCTCAGTTTAGGCCGATACGTATTCTTCTACATATTTTTGGTAAAAAAAAAAAAAAAAAATCGCAATTCGCGATTATTGATTGGTTTGCGCAAAAGTTATAGCGTTTACAAAATTGGGGATAGTTTTATAGCATTTTTATTATTTTTTTTTTTTTTTACTAGTAATGGCGGCAATCAGCGATTTTTATTGTGACTGCGCATTATGGCGGACACATCGGACATTTTTGACACATTTTTGGGACCATTGTCATTTATACAGAAATCAGTGCTATTTAAATGCACTGATTCCTATGTAAATGACACTGGCAGTGAAGGAGTTAACCACTAGGGGGCAGGGAGTCTGTGTGTGTGCTTTTCTTTTACAGTAGGGGGGCGTGGCTTTACGTCTGACGTCACTGATCAGCTTTCCCGATGACAGGGAACAGCCGATCAGTGACAGGCAGTGTAGGAAGCACGGGGAGAGGCTTGTTTACACAGACCTCTCCCCGTTCTTCAGCTCTGTGACCCGATCGCGGGACACCAGCGGCGAACGGGTCCGCTGGTCCCGGAGCTCAGGACGGGGTCGCGCGACGTGCCCAGCCGTGCCATTCTGCCGACGTATATCGGCGTGAGGTGGTCCTTAAGCGGTTAAAATAACCCAAATCGGTGTATATTATTTGGTCTTTGTGTAAGTTAGAGGGCTTTCACACCAAGCCACCCAACGCGCCGGCAGCGGGGAGCAGCGGTATACACGCCGCTCCAAAGAAGCTGCTGGCAGGACTTTTCCTGATGTCCTGCCAGCGCACTGTTGCAGTGTGAAAGCTCTCCTGCTTTCACACTGGAGACAATGGTGCAGCTGTTTGAGGGCAGATTGCAGTCGCTATTATTAACGCTATAGCGCCTGCAAAACGCCCTCGTGTGAAAGGGGTCTTATAGAGTCTACAAGCTATGGTGCCCATGACTGAAAATTGATGACACCTGATGTACTGACGGCCTATCTCATTTCTTGAGACAGTAAAAAAAAAAAAAACACAAAGTACAATTAACCCCCAAATGACCGCTTTTTGGAAAGTAGACATTCCAAAATATTTACTAAGAGGCATGGTGAGTTTTTTGAAGTTGTCATTTTTTCTCACAATTCTTTGCAAAATGGAGATTTTTTTTTTCTTATTCACAAAATTGTGAAATTAACAGGTTATTTCTCACACACAGCCTATGCATACCACAAATTAGACCCCAAAACACATTCTGCTACTCCTCCTGAGTATGGCAATACCACATGTGTGAGACTTACACAGCGTGGCCACATACAGAGGCCCAACATGCAGGGAGCACCATCAGGTGTTCTAGGGGGCATACATTTCAAAACTAATTTGACTACCTATTACACTTTTGTGAGGCACTGTAGTGGCATGGATGTGGCATGGATGATAACTGATGTGGCATGGATGAGCATGAATGAGGCATAAATGAGCCGTGGATGGGGGTGGCTGAGCCGCGGATGGGGATGGCTGAACATGAATGGGGATGCCTGAGTATAGAAGAATGCGCTGATGCACCTGATCTCTCCCCTCTCACTGTATCGATCGGTACTGAGAGGGGAAAAGCTAAGCCAGGCATGCGCCAGCTTGTTTACAACTGATCACTCTGTCATTTGAGGAAGCGATCGCATGGTAAAGGGCCGCTGTCAGCTGCCATTTATCGCGATCCGCCGGGTCCTCTGGACCCGGATATTCCCAGGGGTGCCCGGGAGCAAGATTCTGGGAGGACGTCATAGTACGCCCTCCCAGAGTTATCCGACCGTGCTGCAGCGATTTTTTGGCTATGGCCCTGTCGGCAACTAGTAAAAAATATATTTTTCTGGGGTGGAATATGGCTGGGAAATAAATTAAATTTTTTTTTTTGAGTAGGAATACATATTTGAAAAGACTTTCAAAATCAGAGTTTAGTGTCACTTTTAAAGCCCCGTACACACGGACCGAATGTCAGAAGACATCAGCCAGTTAACAAAAACAAAAAACAAACACAGACCGACATTCGGCCTGTCGGTATGCCACCCTGTCCAACAGAAGCTGGCCATTTGGTCAGCTTCTGTCAGACGATCATGCTGGAAAACAAGGAGCCAACCGACTCTCGATCAGCTGCTTTGCGCCAATGGTGCAGATCGCCGATTGGAGTGTTCTGGCGGGGGGGGGGCATCCCCCTGTCAGAACACACACAACAGCTCAGTGGGGGGAGATCGCTATACTAACTTTGCATAGTTAGTACAGCAGCTCTGACAGGAGCTGAGATTTTTTTTTTCGTTTTAACCCACTGGGTTGATTGAAAAAAAACAAAACAACTCAGTGTGTACCAGGCTTACCGAAAAAAACTGACAGCTCAGGAGGAGCCGCTGTACTATCTGATGTTAGTACAGCGATCTTCCCTGCTGTGCTACTGTGTTCAGTCAGGGGGACGCCCCCCTACCCCACGCCCGCCAGAACACTCCAGTCAGCAGACTTTTTTTTGGTCATGCCCCTTTGACAGAAGTTGGCTTCCATCGGACCGGCTGCAGTACACACGGGTCAAATCCCCCCGACATTCGGCCTGTGTGTACTAAGCTTCAGAGTCCCCTTCCCATCCAAGTATGAAATAATTTGGCTACAAACACAAACATTAATACAATCATTGCATTTCTTTATTCAGAATTATTTTTTAACAGTTGAGAGTCTATTGTTCTCTCCAAGTTAATAAGATACTTAATTTATAGTAAAAAAAAAAAAACACAAACACACACACACACACAAAAACACACACACACACAGGTCTGTTAGATTACAGAGAGCACTGGGCCGGGTGGTCAAACTCTGGTACCCAAATAGTCATATTAAGACAATCTGCTCAACAGTTACAATGATAGTGGAAGGAAAACCATGAAAATGTGAGTTTAGTATAACAGGCCAAATTCATGAAGCTTTACACAAGGATAAGAAACTTTATTTTGCCCCATTTTTCAATCACCTTTTTTTTTTTTTTTATTAGGTTCCTTATACTGATATTAAAGTTTTGTAAGCTGAGCCTCATAACTGGCTGAATATGACTTCAGTGGGGATTTCCAGACACAAGTGACATCACGAGCCTCATATCTCAATGATGTTACACGTCTCCAGATCCTGATGTTTGGCCAACAATGACCTCACAGGGCGGAAACTGGTGACACATTTGTCTAAAGAACATTTTGAAACTCGGATTTAGTGCAAAAGAGTCTGAATTCACATTATTCCAGTCAGAAAAGGTTGATACAAAAATGTTTAATAATGGAGATGCTACTGTTCATACATTGTGTGGTGTCCAGTGTGGGAAGGCGTCTCGATCAAAGACGGGTATTCCCCAAGTATAAAGTCCAAAACATAAAACGCCAGCATGCTGATAAAGTTTATCCCCAGTCCAGCCTTCATCTAAAAAAGAAAATAAGGAAACAAAGATAAAGTATTAAAGCAAAGCCAATGTACACCGAGTTCAAATACAATATATCAAAAGCTGCAATTGTGTCTAAATAAAAGAGGTGTGTGTGTGTGTGTGTGTGTGTGTGTGTGTGTGTGTGTGTGTGTGTGTGTGTGTGTGTGTGTGTGTGTAGTTATTTGAATGTTGGTGTCCTTTGTGCATTTCTTCCAGATCTGTGCAGTAATCCAGCCTGCAACAACTGCTGCACTTTTCCCTGTTCCTATAATAAAAACCAGTCAGTGCTGCTCTCCCCTCATTCAGGGTGACTGGCCTGGTGTCTGCCCCCCTGTAGTTTCTTGCAGGTTTTCCGTCAGATTAGGCAACTTGTCAGAATTGGTAACGGAAGTGACGTTTCGTCGCCATCTTGCTACACCCCACACTCGTCCACAGTAAGGATACACTGACAAGGGGGAAAGCGGACATCTTTTTACACCCACTGGAGTTTTGCATTTTACACTTATTTTTAACAATAAAGTGAGTTTATATAGTGAAATACAGTACTTAGAACTCCGTCTGACTGGTAAGATGTTGAGTTTTAAAAAGCAGCGAAATTCTGTCAGATTAGAAAACCTGTGAGATGAGCAGGCTTGCCGCTGCTTTTAAAATTCAACATCTAAACAGTAAGATGGAATTCTAAGTACTGTATTTTACTATATAAGCTCAGTTTACTGTTAAAAAATAAGTGTAAAATGCAAAACTCTGGTGGGTGTAACAAGATGTCCGCTTGCCCCTTCTCAGTGTATCCTTACTGTGGACGAGTGTGGGGTGTAGCAAGATGGCAGCGACAGAACGTCACTTCCGTGACCAATTCTGACAGATCACAGGCAGCCTGTAGTTTAAAGTGATTCTAAAAGGCAGAAGGTTTTTCAAGGCTGTCCAGGGACACTGCTTCCTCATTGGCTGAGACAACAGCGGGCACCATTGGCTTTCGCTGCTATCAAAGTCAGTCAGCCAATGAGGAGAGAGAGGGGACAAGGCCAAAAAAATAGCCCTTAATATCACTTTAAGTCCACCTTTGGGAACATGTTCCACACGTTTTTAGGGTGGAACATGTAACATGCTCCCAATGCTGCAGCCGCTGCCCGATTCCCCCCTCCCTGTGACAGCAGTATGGGGAGAAGTTCCCTGTACTGGTGGTCAGTTTTTCAAATTAGCGCGGCCATGCGGGGCTCTGCCCACACAGCTGCATCATTTATTCTTAAAGTCCTGTGAATGAACTACAAGTACCGACATTCTTTGCGGATGTCGGCTTGTAATTCTCAATGAACAGCCTTGGCGCTGTGGCGGTCTCTAGGTAGTTCATTGATTCTACCTCTCAGTGTATCTGCATTGCCCATACGGGATGTACGGGCACACAAATGCACTGACAGGTCTGCAGGAGACCTGCATAGAAACAGCAATCTGCTGATCGCTAGTGCAATGGTTTAGAGGCTTTTTTTTTTAAAATGCACTTTTACCTGCAAACATTTTTTTTTTTTTTTTTATAAAGTGAACTTATTTTAACCATTTCCAGCCCAGGTCTATATGGCATTCCTCTCCTACATGTAAAAATCATATATTTTTTTGCTATAAAACTACTCAGAACCCCCTAACATATTTTTTAGCAGACACCCTAGGGAATAAAATGGCGGTCAGTGCGACTTTTTATGTCACACGGTATTTGTGCAGCAATTTTTCAAAATGCATTTTTTTGGGGAAAAAAAACAGTTTCTTGAATAAAAACAAAAACAAACAAACAAACACGCACGCACTAATGTTAGCCCAATTTTTTTGTATTCTTCTGTGTGCGAGCACGCGGGGACGGGGTGCTCTTTTTTTTAATCACTTTTATTCCCATTACAAGGAAAGTAAACATCCCCTTTAATAGGAATAGTGCATGACAGGTCCTCGTTAGAGAGAGATGTGGAGACTATAAGACCCCACATCTCTCCTCTAGGCTGGAAAGCCTGAGATTAAAAACAAAAACAAACAAACACACACAATCTCAGCCTTTCCCGCTAAAAAACACGGTAGTGTTTACATTTGCCGAGGCCCGAAGTGACATGTTAACGTTGTGCCCGGACTCCGAAGGTCATAGAGATGGCCGGGGACCATCTGGCCCTTGGTCAGCTCTATGGTAAACGGCCCCTCCTGCCGATTGTAAAAACAGCCGCTATGATTGTTTTTACTGTGCAGGGAATCACTGGCAGAAAAATAAAATGTATCTGTATGATGCCTGCAGCTGGACTCATCATTCAGATATCTCTACTCAAAGTCCAGGACATCACATGACGGTCTTGTGTGGGAAGTGGTTAACCACCTCAATACAGGGCATTTTCACCCCCTTCCTGACCAGCCATTTTTCAGCTTTCAGAGCTGTCACACTTTGAATGACAATTGCGCGGTCATACAACACTATACCCAGATGAAATTGTTATCATTTTGTCCCCACAAATAGAGCTTTCTTTTGGTGGTATTTGATCACCTCTGCGGTTTTTATTTTTTGCGCTATAAAACAAAAGAAGAGGGACCAGTTTAAAAAAATAAAAATAAAAAAAAATATTTTTTACTTTTTGCTATAATAAATATCCCCTGGAGGGCCGGGAAGGGGAGGACGTCATATGACGCCCTCCACCACGAGAGCTGCGCCGCCTGGCCGTCAATTGACAGCCGGCGGTCGCTGAGCAGTTAAGGACAGCTGGGCCCCTCCCACAGCTCTGCTCTCTGTACAGGATACATGCAGTACAATGATGATGCCAGCACTACTTTTACAAGGTAATATTGGAGGTTTGCAAAGACCTTTGGTGCACACAAAGCGGCTATTAAGGAACATATTAAAAAAAAATTCTATGCCACAAGTCCAACTTTAAAAAGAGAAGTACACAGACTCTGGCCGAATCTTCAGATTTCTTCGAAGCTGAATATTTAAAAAGGTGAAGTACAGCCAAAGCTCGTTTGGCTGTACTTCTCCTGTGGATCACAGGAGTTCAGTTCGTTCTGCACTCCTGTAACCCGTTTTTAGTAGTGGGCTGAAGTCCGCTGTCAGCTGACGTCACAGAACCGGTCCAGGCAAGATCGCGACACTGGAGTCAGGATCCGCCCACAAACCTGGACCGACACCCAGCTTAGCCTCTCAGCGAGCCACTTAGAGCCTGAGCCGGCCGCTCCCTCCCGCTCCACAGCCCAACGCTCCAGTGAGTGGTGACTGATAGTCACCAGCTCTCTGCTCAGGGAGCTGTGAGAAAAGAGCGATCTGCAGTGTTAGATCGCTCAGTTCTCAGTGTAGAACTGGCGGGGAACCGATGCAGCATCCACCTAGGTAAGTATAAATCTGCAAAAACCCCAAACCTCATACTTCTCTTTTAAATGCACATCACAGCCATCTGTAACAGCAACCATAGTTTGCCACTTAAAATGTTGGCAATGTATAGATAATATGTCATTATGTTATCCAGTGTTAGAAGTGCCATGCACTGTGTAAGCCACCTGAAAATACAATGGCATTTGAAGGACTGGCAGCAGGCAAAAGGAACGCACACGAGGCACTTTGATTTCTTTAGCCCTTATCCAAATAAAACAAAGATTAGTTTAATTTTAAATCTGAAATCTAGGCAGATATTAAAGACAAGCATGAATGCAGTTCTGTAATATATTAGTAAGTGTATTTTTAAAATTTCAAGTAGTGTAAGGACCTAAATCTGACCTGGTGTCAGCCTATTGCAGTTTCTGTACAGTAAGTATGGAGTGTGATAAGAATAAGCAGCACAAGTAGCCAATCAGATCATGTGCCAACAAGAATGCGGTTAGGAGGAGAAAGCAGCGTGAAAGATTAGCTCATCGCTGTGTTGCTTCTCTTTTCACTGTCCAATCACAGGGGGGTCCAGGGTGATCTGGGCTCAGAAGAAGTGGGTTGAATGATGCTGGACATCAAATTCAGGTCATCTTGTGGCAGAAAAGACGTACTACAGGGGAAATTCTCTGGATTGAAAGCGAATATTGTTACAAAAGCGGCTTAATTTTTGGCTGAAGTTTTGCTTAAACTGGAGTTCCACCCATTTAAAAGTCAGAAGCTACAAAAAGTGTAGCTGCTGACTTTTAATAATCAGACACTCACCTGTCCCACGGTCCAGCGATGTGGGTGCAGGAAGCCTCGCTCTTCTACCCCTCCATTCCACGGCGCCAGCATTCTAACTGTGGGCGCCCGGCTGTGGCTACACAGCTGGGCGCTCACTGCGCATGCGCAAGACGTGCTGTGAATGGCCAGACAATCTTCTGGGACCTGTGATGTATCCCAGAAGATTGCAGGGAGGAGAGGTGATCTTCCTTCTGGTGCCACGGAGCCAGAAGAAGTGGGAGCTGGATGCCTGTAAAAACAGGGTACCCGCTCCTCCCCCCCCAAAAAATGACATGCCAAATGTGGCATGTCAGGGGGTCACCAGCACTTAAAGCGGAAGTTCCCTTTTTGGGTGGAACTCCGCTTTAAGTTAAAGGGGAGTTCCAGTGTGTAAAAAAAAAAAGAAAAAGAAAAAAAAAGGTCAGCAGCTACAAATACTATAGCTGCTGACTTTTACTATAAGGACACTTACCTGTCCAGGAATCCTGCAATGTTGGCACCCCAAGCGATTCGTCAATCGGCTGTGGATGTGGGTTCCGGTATCTGTAGTAAGGGAAACACAAAGGAAGCCTTGCGGCTTCACAGCCTGTTTGCTATTATGAAAGCTTTTTGAATGGTCCCGTCATCTTCTGGGACCTCTGTGTGTCCCAGAAGGCAGCGGGGGGGGGGGGGGGGGGGGGACCGATGTGCGCCAATCTTACCAGGAAGTGGGAGTGTGTACCCGTCAAAACCAGGAACCCGCTCCCCCCTCCCTGCCAAAAAATGCCAAAATGTGGCAGTGGAGGGTGCGAACAGAACGGAGCTCCCCGTTTTGGGTGGAGCTCTGCTTTAAGATTATGTCGCTAATACAAATGTACCAAAACCTCAGCTGGGAGAATGTAGCGATAAAACCAAATCCCCAAAAAACATTTTATGACACCGAGACTGAATTTTTAGAAGTAAAATAACCATTAAAGACCGTGTCCTACATCCTCCTTATAATGAAATAGTAAAGTCAGTGTAAGCTGCACACCCACAATAATCTCCAGCATGCAAGCACAGTATAACAATTCTAACTCAAGGGTGTTGTGAGGGATCTAAAGGGGGAATACAGATACCCAGAAACTATTGTACAGTTCAACTAGCACCAGAACAAAGCTAATAGGGTATTAGTAATATTGAATATTACACAGCTAAATAAAATTGTGAATTACTGTAAAACCTGAATGGAACCTGCATGCAGTTTAGAATTTTGGACTTTGCTGGCTGCATGCTTGTTCCAGGCCAGTGACTAAGGAAGACGGTAATAAGGATGACAGTCTCTACCAATGCCATGGATTCAAAATCACAGCCAGGCCAAACATTTAGAAAAAAAAGGGAAAGATCAAAGCTGATATTTTCAAGATCCACCAGGTGGCAGCACATCACCAAAGTATTTCTGTGCCAATGCTACGAGGAAGCCTGGGCTGGTTGCTATGACGTCTAATGGATAAACAATATTATTACTTTAGCACAGTTCACTAAAATTGTCTGTTTCATAATTCAATAAAAGCTTTTTCAGCCATACTTCTCTTGTGGGTAACAAGGGTGCACTTACTTTTGCACTCCTGTGACCCAGTCGGCTTATTTTGGGCTATTGCCCGCTGTCAGCAGACATGGCAGGGAAGATACAGGCTCTGGAAGGATCCCGACCATATTGTTGGGATCCTCCCAGCTTCCTGATTGACAGCTGACTCTGAATCTCAGCATACAGCTAAGAGCTGAAGCCAGCTGTGCCCACCCCTCCTCTCCGAGGAGCCGGAGAACTGAGCGATCAGCAGTCTTGTGATTGCAAGTTTTCTGTGTTAAAGAGGAGCTCCGGGCTACTGTGGAAAATAATTTAAAGTCAGCAGCTACAAATACTGGAACTGCAACTTTTAAACTAAGGAGACTTACCTGTCCAGGGATCCCGCGATGTCCTCTCCTGAGCCAAAACAGAACTTCTAAGTGCGGTATTAACCACTTCAGCTCCGGAAGGTTTACCCCCCTTCATGACCAGGACAATTTTTGCGGCACTGCGTTACTTTAGCTGACAATTGCGCGGTCGTGGGACGCTGTACCCAAACAAAATTGACGTCCTTTTTTCCCACAAATAAAGCTTTCTTTTGGTGGGATTTGATCACTTCTGCGGTTTTTATTTTTTGCACTATAAACAAAAAAGAAAAGAATACCATTTTTACTTTCTGCTATAAAATATATAGAATAAAAAAAAGATGTAAAAAAACAAAAAAACAAAAAACAAAACCAAATGTTTTCATCAATTTAGTCCAATATGTATTCTGCTACATCCCAATAAGTGTATATTGATTGGCTTGTGCAAAGATTATAGCATCTACAAACTATGGGATATATATATATATATTTTATTTTTTACTAGTAAGGGCGGCGATCAGCGATTTTTAGCGGGATTGCGATGGACAAATCTGACACTAAGGCCCCTTTCACAATTGCGCAGTCTGAAAGTCGTCCAGTTTTTGCCACAACTGTGTAATCTTGAAGTCGATGGACCTCAAGTCAGACCAAAGCAGTGCCGGGACTACTTTAAAGTCGCACAGATATAAATGGTACTCATTGGAAATCATGGGGTACGACTTGTCATGTGACTTTGCAGTCACAAGTCGCACAAGGGAAAGGGGGGCCTTAGGCGCACGCTCCAGACACAAAATCATGTGCAGGTATGTGATTTGTGTAGGAGGGTCGCCCCCCCCCCCGGAGTAGATCTGCATGGAGCGCTCCATATCAGAGTAATACACAATTACTTCTCTCTCCTCCTTTCTTTATACACAGATTTCTCTTCTATCTCTATCACTACTGGCTGCATCCAGTGCAGATTTATGGACATCCCTGAGGACTGTGTGTGATCACCTATATACTGATCTACATACAGTCTACTTATATAATATCAGATGGAGGTCCCTCCCCTGTCACCTTTCTTCTCGGTGTCAGGAAAACCTGTCAGCAATGATTGATGCAGATATCAGAGGAAGGAGGCAGTAGACAGGAATGACACTTACTGCTCTGGAATGAGACAAGTACACACTATACAGGGATGTGCTTTCATCATACATTTCATTACAACCACTTTACCCCCCAAATAAGCGGTGATGGAAATGTCATTTATCCATCTCTACATTACATGTCTGTGGCAGGAGAAGGTTGGATTGGGGGGGGGGGGGGCAGATGACAGAACACGGAAGGGGGGGCACATGACAGAACACGGAAGGGGGGGCACATGACAGAACACCGGCCGGCTGTGGGTCCCAGTGACCCCAAATTTTGCACACAGGTAGCCAAGAGTCTCCCCTACAAGTGTGCAAAATTTGGAGGTCCTAGCTCAAAATTTGAAAAAACACTCCGCGCCAAGCTGGCCAAGTGTTTCAAAGTCCCCACTGAATGCTCGTTTTGCGAAATTCGGTGACCCGGTAAAGGCCGGCTGGGGGTCCCAGTGACCCCAAATTTTGCACACCGGTTTCAACCAGCCTCCACTACAACTGTATGAAATTTCGAGGTCCCAGGACCAAATGCCCGAAATCCAGTTTTTGACCAAATCGCAACTTCAGGGACCAATTTCGGGCACTTCCCGTGGGCCCACGACCCCCAAATTTGGTGTGCTGGTAGTACTCCCGCGACACTGCACGCTCATGTAGTTTGGTGGCTCGCCGGAAACAGGAGCCCAAAGTGGGTCACTCGGATCGCCTCTGCACGCCAAGATGGCCAAAAATCTGGCCGCCTGAGCCCCCAACACCCCCCCCCCCCCTGTGTTTGTAACCCTTGAAATGCTGTGGAAGCTATATTGGGAGGGGGAACCAAATTCGATAGCTTTATTAAGCTTGCTATCAAATTCCGTTTCCCCTGGACAGAAAAGGGTCTGGGGTAAGAAGAGTGAGGATGACTCATGCAAAGAGTAGAGCAGTCGGAGAAACAGATGTGCATTGTGGCTGCGTTTGCTAGCACAGTGGGGGCAATTGATGGCATAGGGAGGCTGGAATTGATGATCTTTTTGTAATGAATTTTTTAGTTTGTTTGTGCGCCCCTCCCCCCCCCAAAAAAAAATGTCATCACCAACTGCCATTTTGAGGGGGTAATAATATATTAGATAAAATAATCGGAGGTGTAATAATAAATAAAATAATAGGAGGGGCAATAAAAAATAATATAAAATAATAGGAAGAGATGATAATGATGATGTGTATACTGATAGATATTTAATAGGTAGTAGGAGGTAGTAGGAGTAATAATAATAATAATAATAGGGGCTGCCGGGAGAATTTCCAGTGAGTCCACTTTCAAGCCCCACCATCCAAGTGGACATAGAGTTAGAATATAAAAGAGCCGAGCGTAGCGAGGCCGTGCCCGAAGCGAGGGGCCCTCTAAGTTTGACTAACCTTATGTCCGCTTGGATGGTGGGGGGCTTCTCCTCGACTCACGGCGTAGGCGCCGTTCATCTTCCGACAATTTCCGAAAAACTTAATGCTCCGTACTGCGCATGCGCAGTACACTTCGGACACCTAGTGACAGCCGGACACTTGGTGATAGAACACCGGTACAAGGCATGGGCGGGAGGGAGACTTGCCCTGCTGGGCGGAGTTTTTTGAGGCTGGAGGGGTTGCGCCAGATTGCAAGTGTCACCAAATCCATTTACAAATGCCCATTCAATTTGTCTGCTGCTGCGGCTGATTCCTAATCAACAGCGCCCTTGTCTGTGCAAATCTGCTGTGCTGTGTGACAGCATCCACCTCCTGTGCCACTGCTCACCCTGTCAGTGCTTCTGTCTGGTTGGTAGGACCACAGGCATCCCATCAACCAATCAGGTGTTTGCCCTGCCCCCTGGCCCTGGCCTTCATTGTAGGAGAAAAACTGAACTTTCTCCTCCAAACCTGCCTGGTGTCAGTGACCAGCTTCCTGGTGTATGTCCTGTGTAGCTGCCCTAAGAAGACTCGGACCATAATGTAAGTGGGATCTCTGGGGACCCTGCTGTGAGGGGGGTCACTGGGGACCCTGCTGTGAGGGGGGTCACTGGGGACCCTGCTGTGAGGGGGGTCACTGGGGACCCTGCTGTGAGGGGGTCACTGGAGACCCTGCTGTGAGGGGGGTCACTGGGGACCCTGTGGTGAGGGGGGTCACTGGGGACCCTGCTGTGAGGGGGTCACTGGGGACCCTGCTGTGAGGGGGGGTCACTGGGGACCCTGCTGTGAGGGGGGTCACTGGGGACCCTGCTGTGAGGGGGATCTCTGGGGACCCCGCTGTGAGGGGGGTCACTGGGGACCCTGCTGTGAGGGGGTCACTGGGGACCCTGCTGTGAGGGGGGGGTCACTGGGGACCCTGTTGTGAGGGGGTCACTGGAGACCCTGCTGTGAGGGGGGTCACTGGGGACCCTGCGGTGAGGGGGGTCACTGGGGACCCTGCTGTGAGGGGGGTCACTGCGGACCCTGCTGTGAGGGGGGTCACTGGAGACCCTGCTGTCACTGGGGGTCACTGGGGGTCACTGGGGACCCTGCTGTGAGGGGGTCACTGGGGACCCTGCTGTGAGGGGGGTCACTGGGGACCCTGCTGTGAGGGGGTCACTGGAGACCCTGCTGTGAGGGGGTCACTGGAGACCCTGCTGTGAGGGGGGTCACTGGGGACCCTGCTGTGAGGGGGGTCACTGGGGACCCTGCTATGAGGGGGTCACTGCGGACCCTGCTGTGAGGGGGTCACTGGAGACCCTGCTGTGAGGGGGTCACTGGGGAAGCTGCTGTTAGAGGGGTCACTGAGGACCCTGTGGTGAGGGGGGTCACTGAGGACCCTGCTGCGAAGGGGATCACTGAGGACCCTGCGGCAAGGGGGATCTCTGGGGACCCTGCTGTGAGGGGGGGTCACTGGGGACCCTGCTGCGAGGGGGATCACTGGGGACCCTGCTGCGAAGGGGATCACTGGGGACCCTGCTGCGAGGGGGATCACTGAGGACCCTGCTGTGAGGAGGGTCACTGGGGACCCTGCTGTGAGGGGAATCACTGAGGACCCTGCTGTGAGGTGGGTCACTGGGGACCCTGCTGTGAGGTGGTCACTGGGATCCTGCTTTGAGGGGGGTCACTGGGGACCCTGCTTGGAGGGGGTCACTGGGGACCCTGTTGTGAGGGGGGTCACTGGGGACCCTGCTGTTAGCTCTGGGGGGGGGGGTGCTCTCTGGGGACCCTGCTGTGAGGGGGTTCTGTTCTCTGGGGACCCTGCTGTTAGGGGATCACTGAGGACCCTGCTGTGAGGGGGGACACTGGGGATCCTGCTTTGAGGTGGGTCACTGGGGACCCTGCTTTGAGGGGGTCACTGGGGACCCTGCTGCGAGGGGGATCTCTGGGGACCCCGCTGCGAGGGGGATCTCTGGGGACCCTGCTGTGAGGGGGGTCACTGGGGACCCTTCAGTGAGGGGGGTCACTGGGCACCCTGCTGATAGGGGGTTCTCTGGGGACCCTGCTGTGATGCTGTGAGGGGGATCTCTGGAGATTAGTGGTTTTATACTGTCCCATTTCCATCTGTAATTTCTTTTTTTTTTTCAATTTATTGCTTTTCAAGCTTGTGTTATATTGCCCAAACGTTGTGTTAATGTTTGATCACTGATTTTGTTGTTAGTACCAATAAATATAGCCTTATTGATAATTTGCAGTTTTATTCTCGTGTGTAATTGTGTAGACAGGGCCCCAGTGCACTCTATTGCCCGGGGGCCTATAATGCTCTTAAGATGGCCCTGTTTGTCAATCCCTAAAAGACCAGCTGAAGCAGGTGCTTAAAGTTATCCCCACTCAGCAGGCTCAGGAGTTAGCCGAGCTGCCAAGGGCACTATATTTTGCAGTTGACGCTATTAAGGATTCTATATATCGGGCATCACGCATTACACTCTTGCTAGTGCATATGCGTAGCATCCTGTGGTTGAAAAATTGGTCAGCCGAGGCGCCATGCAAAAAGCTTTTGACTGGTTCTGTTTCACCAAGAACGGCTGTTCAGGGATGATTTGGACAAATACATCCAAAAGATTTCAAATGGGATAAGTACTCTCTTACCAGTTAAGAGAAGGAGTAAGTGGCTCTCATTTAAACGGGCCTCTTCTCCTGGGCCTGGGGCATCAGCCTCTAGGCAGTTGCGACGGCCTCCGCTGCCAGGTTCAAGAGGTAAACCTCAAGGTCAAGCTCAGGGACAGAAGAAGTCCTGGGGAAGGAAATTTACAAAGCAGAATACTAAGGCCTCTCTATGAAGGGGCGCCCCCACACGATCGGGTGGGGGGAAGACTTCTGCAAATCTCAGGGGTCTGGCAGGAAGAGTTTCAGGACAGATGGGTCATCTCCACGGTAGCTCTAGGTTACAAACTCGAGTTCAGAGAGTTCCCATCTCCTCGTTTTCTGAGGTCAAACGTCCCCAAAGATCCAGAGAAAAACTCCCAGATGATGCCTTACTGAGGCGAAACGCGTCGGGACACGATTTGCTGATGCCACTGCTGCCAGAATCTTATATATGCCTTAACATTTTTTTGTACTGATTGATGTGAGTACCCATCTATCTGATTTTAATAAATTTTAATCGCTTGACGTTATTACACTATATGGTTTCACTCTTTTATTGTCGGTAACACCACCGTGGATGAACCATACACCGCTCATTATCTTCACCTTGAGTTTCTCTGGATCATCTAGTGCAAGGCCTTGCCCGTGGTTACTGTGCATCTTAGCCGGGAGTTGCTGTTCTTATCCGTGTAATCAAAACACCATCCAGCGCATTTGACTCATACGGCGTAAGCCTACCTGAGTCCACGACAGTTGGTAAGCCTTCTTCCAATTGGTGGCGGACCCCTTCAGACAAGCTGCACAAGTCACTTTATGTCTCCTACAACACCTACTTATGTCACAATTTGGTGTATCATTTATAGTTGTAGATTTATTTTAGAACTTTTTATGTGATTTTTAACATCCATCTTTGGTTCATTAGAGATACTCATAATAGATCACGTTCTTTGCACCTATTTGTGTTTTCATAACTGTCACTATTTATGATTATTTTGGGTCATATTATGGTCACTGTGTGATGTTTCCCACCATATCCAGTGTCTTTATATTTTAACATTGGTCATTTGTGTGTTAGACACTTATTATTTTGATATAATTTTGATGTACACCTATTACATCATTGTATATCATCTCACACTATATGTTCGGCATTATTGAACATTTTGAGCGCCACACTTTATATATTCAAGATATTGTTCTACCTTCATTTATTCCAGAACCCTGTTCTAGGAAAGAGAAGTCACTACATTGTCTTGATGTAGTGAGAGCAGTCAAAGTCTATTTAAAAGCGACTGCTCAGTTTCGGAAAGACTGATGTTCTATTTGTGCTGCCAGAAGGTCCTAGGAAAGGACAGGCAGCATCGAAATCTACTTTGTCTAAATGGAGTTGACAAGTTATTATACGAGTTCCACCTTTTCAAATCAAAGCGCACTCTACAAGAGCAGTTAGTGCTTCATGGGCAGTGCATCACTAAGCCCCCATGGCTCAAATCTGCAAGGCCGCAACTTGGTCTTCAGTCCATACATTCACTAGATTCTATCAGGTGGATGTAAAAAGGCATGAGGATATTGCCTTTGGGTGCAGTGTGCTGCGGGCAGCGGTATAGGTCCTCAAGTCTGATGGCGCCCTGATTTTTTGTGTCTCCCTCACCTCGGTTTGCATTGCTTTGGGACATCCCACATAGTTATTACTATGCTGCTCTGTGTCCCGTGATGTACGATAAAGAAAATAGGATTTTTATAACAGCTTACCTGTAAAATCCTTTTCTTGGAGTACATCACGGGACACAGAGGTCCCTCCCCTCTCTTCTGGATATATGTTATATGTATATTGCTTTGCTACAAAACTGTGTTGCCCCCTGTAAGGGAGGGGGTTATATAGGGAGGCAACTTCCTGTTTAGGGTGTGCCAGTGTCCATCACCTGAAGGTGGCCTATAACCCACATAGTTATTACTATGCTGCTCTGTGTTTTTGCTCGAAAATTACTCAGAACCCCAAACATATATATATATATATATATATATATATATATATAAAACACTTGCCGACCAGGCCTTTTCTGGCTCTTTTTGTTTACAATTATAAATATATTTTATATTATCATATATATATATATATAATATGTTTTATTTATTTATTTTTAATTATTATTTTAATGCAAAAAAAAAAGAAAAAACACAATATATAACCAAATTGTTTTGTAAAATATAAAAGATGTTACACCGAGTAAATAGATACCCAACATGTCACGCTTTAAAATTGTGCACACTTATGGAATGGCGACAAACTATGATACTTAAAAAAACTCCATAAGTGATGCTTTAAACATTTATTACAGGTTACCTGTTTAGCGTTACAGAGGAGGTCTAGTGCTAGAATTCTAATGCCACGTACACACGATCTGACTTTTCGGCCGGATTATCCGCCGGACTTTCCAGCGGAGGCTCGCCGGACTTTCCGAACGTGCGGACTTGCACACACACGCCCGTACTTTTCCTGCGGACAATCCGCCGGAGTTTAGGCGGAAGTCTGTGGGACTTTTGAAATGAACGGAATTTCCTCACACACAGAGTAGACTGGACTAGTGAAGGAAGTCAATGTCGCCGCCTTGATTGAAACCTCACTAGCCCAGTCACCTGGTATGGATTTAAAGGGGAGTCCCTACGCAGAAAAAACGGCGTGGGGGTCCCCCCCAAATCTATATCAGGCCCTTATCCGAGCACGCAGCCCGGCAGGTCAGGAAAGGGGGTGGGGACAAGCGAGTGCCCCCCCTCCTGAGCCATACCAGGCCGCGTGCCCTCAACATGGGGGTGCCCTGGGGAAAGGGGGCCCTGCGGCCCCCCCACCCCAAAGCACCTTGTCCCCATGTTGATGAGGACTAGGGCCTCTTCCCGACAACCCTGGCCGTTGGTTGTCGAGGTCTGCGGGTGGGGGGCTTATCGGAATCCGGGAGCCCCCTTTAATAAGGGGACCCCCAGATACCGGCCCCCCACCCTATGTGAATGAGTATGGGGTACAATGTACCCCTACCCATTCACCTAAGGGAAAAAAGTGTAAATAAAAAACACAACACAATTTTTAAAAATACTTTATTGCACAGCTCCGGGGGTCTTCTTCCGTCTTGAGTGGTCTTCTCGCCGGACTCCTCCTCTATCTTCTGCTAGCTCTTTTACTAGCGGAGGAGCCCGGCTTTCTCCTTCGTCGCCACCGCCGTCTGGGGGTCTTGTTCCGACTTCGGGGGTCTTGTCCCGCTCTTCTGTTCTTCTTGCCGGGCCTCCGCTATCTTCTTCCAGCTCTTTTACTAGCGGTGGCCCGGGCTTATGTCGCCATCGCTATCTTCTTCTTCTTCCAAGCATGGAGGGATGGGGGCGCTTTCGATTTTTCTTTTTATCATTTATTTTATTTTTACACTATCCCTTTATTTATTTTTTTCATCCCTTTTATTTCTCTTACAAGAAATGAAAACATCCCTTGTAATAGAAATAAGGGATGACAGGTCCTCTTTAAGGAGAGATCTGGAGTCAATAAGATGACTGCAAATCTCTCCACTACCTTTAAAAGCAAAAGATCAAAAAAAGATTTTTATTTCTGCCCTAGAACTTAAGTGACGTCAATGACGTATCTATGGTCCTCCAAGACCATAGAGATGATCTGGTCTCTGGGAACCTCTATGGCCAGCCGCAGGACCTGTCGGAAGATTTTACTCCCTTCCTGACCAGAGCACCTTTTACAATTTGGCGCTGCGTCGCTTTAACTGACGATTGCGCGGTTGTGCAACGCTGTTCCCAAACAAAATTTGCGTCCATTTTTTTCCACAAGTTGAGCTTTTTTTGGTGGTATTTGATCACCTCTGCGGTTTAAATTTTTTGTGCTATAAACAAAAAAAGAGCGACAATTTTGAAAAAAAACTATATTTTTTACTTTTTGGTAAATAAAATAAAAAATAAATAAAAAATGTCTTCATTAGTTTAGGCCAATATATATTCTTCTACATATTTTTGGTAAAAAAAAATTAGCAATAAGCGTATATTGATTGGTTTGCGCAAAAGTTATAGCATCTACAAACTACAGGAAAGATTAATGGCATTTTTATAATATTTTTTTTTTTACTAGTAATGGCGGTGATCTGCGATTTTTTGCGGTACTGTGACATTGCAACGGACAGATCAGACACTTTTCACACTTTTTTTGGACCATTGACAATTATACAGCGATCAGTGCTATAAAAATGCATCAATTACTGTGTAAATGTCACTGGCAAGGAAGGGGTTAACTCTAGGGGGCGATCAAGGGGTTAAATGTGTGTTCCCATTGGGAAATTGTGAAATGTGAAATTCCGACGGAAAATGTCCAATGGGACCATGTTGTCGGAAAATCCGACCGTGTGTGGGCTTCATCTGACTTTTTCCGTCGGAAAATTTGAGATCCTGCTCTCAAATTTTCCGACAACAAAATCCGATCAGACTTTTTCCGACGTGTGTAGAGAATTCCAACGGACAAAGTGCCACGCATGCTCAGATCAAATTAGGAGACCAAACCTATTGGCTACTAGCCTCTACGTAGTTCCGTCTTACACAACGAACGTCACCACGTTCAGAATGATCGGATTTTCCGACAACTTTGTCCGACCGTGTGTATGCAACACCAGTGTCGGACAAAATCCATTGGAAAAATTCTGACGTATTTTGTGGTCGGAATTTCCGACCGTGTGTACGGGGCATTACTCTGTGGGGACTGACTGGGGGAGGAGACATTTTTTTCCTACTTAGTAGGAACAAACAATGTTTCCTCTTCCCTGACAGCACAGGGATTTGTGTGCTGTCAGGGAAGAGGAAACATTGTTTGTTCCTAAAAAATGTCTCCTCCCCCAGTCAGTCCCCACACACAGTTAGAACACACTGAGGGAACACACATTTAACCCCTTGATCGCCCCCTAGCGTTAACCCCTTTCTTGCCAGTGACATTTACACAGTAATTGATGCATTTTTATCCGCGCTGGCGCTCGTGCACGCGATTGCCGTCGGCCACGGGCATCAGGTCCTCCGCCCTCTGGTGGCACGAAAAGGGATGGATGTAGGTGTACCGGATTTCGCCCAGGGGAGCCATTCTGCCGCAATACAGATGCGTGAGCTGGTCGGGAACCAGTTAACACTAGCATTAGCCTTCTAAAAAGTGATTCATGGTAGTTCACTCTTCAAAATGCGTTTGACATGATGCCTCCTCGCTGCCTGCTTTAACCCCTGGAAACCTGCACCACGGCGCCGCAACCAGTTGCATTGCACGTTGTTGTGCCGCAACAGTTACATAGGTCACATTCTGCAGACGGTACTGCCCAAAGAATATGTTGGGGGGGTTCATTGTTGCTGCACCACAATGCAGAGCATCACGGCCATGACATGTATACACTTCCGTCTGCTGACTTTGCAGCTTAAAGAGTAACTGCACTTTTGTTGAGAAAAGAATATTCCCCTCTGGGTGATCGATGTACATTGCAGGGATTAAAACAAACTTTGTTGTAGATTCCTATCTTTTGTTATTCTGAAGAAATCCTTGTACAGGAGGAAGCGAGTTTTGGGCAGGAAGTGAAGAGATCTAAGACCATTGCTTTTACACGGTCAGAAGTGACGTTTCTGTCCCTCCAATGGTGACGGATGGAGAACTCTTAGAGACAGTAGTCTGCATGGAGATGCAGGAGGAGTAACAGTCTGCATGAAGATGCAGGAGAAGATTTATACTTAATCTAACATGCATATTAAATCTTTAGGCTCTACCTTTGTTCAAAGTGTATTGAATTCTTTAAATATGATAGCAATGATTAATTCCATGGGCATCCCATATCCCTATCCAACTCCCCCCAATAAAACAACAAAAACAAAGATTGCAAAAGACTGTTCATTGTCTCTGGAAAGGATGCATGAAGTCTGGCAGTGGGGTGATTTGGCGGATTGTTTGTCAGTAGTGCTAACACCATGGCTACATATATACTGTATGTAGCACAGGTTAGGTTAGTGTCGTGGTCAGTGTAGGAATCAAGTAGGTTGGTGTAGTGGTCAGTGTTGGAATCAGGTAGGTTGGTGTAGTGGTCAGTGTTGGAATCAGGTAGGTTGGTGTAGTGGTCAGTGTAGTAGACAGGATGGTCAGTGTAGTGGTCAGTGTAGTGGTCAGTGTAGGAATCAGGTAGGTCAGTGAAGTGGACAGGTAGGTTAGTGTAGAAGTCAATATAGGAATCCGGTAGGTCAGTGTAGTGGTCGGTGCGTCCATAAAGGGCGCAGGCGCGCCGCCCCCCCCCTCTCCTGTCACTCTCGATACTCCATAGATAGATTCATGCATTGCATGAATCTATCTATGGTCGCTGCTGACACCCCCTATTCAGGTGTCCGGCCCCTTTTCGGTCACCGGGCGCCTGAATAACAGCGGTGGGGGTGTTTTTTGGAAACACCTGATTAGCGCCGTAGGCGCTAATAGGCGTCCAAAAAGGTGACAAGCGGGCGCAACGCTGTGCGTTCCTTGTCACTCAGCAGCAGCGTTAACAAACCGAAGGAATTCGGTTTGCTAACATTGTACGGCCCCTTAGCCAATCAGGAGCACAGGTCTGTGTTACCTGTGCCCTGATTGGCTGAAACGACAGGCGCTGTGATTGGGCGCCTATCAGGCGTCCAATCATAGCAGAGGATGAGAGGAGGAGCGGGCAGGAGAGGGAATGGAGGACACGATGCCGCCGTCACCCAACACAAGGTACGTGCAGGGCGAGGGGGGGGGGGGGCACAGTGGCAGCTTCTTTGCAGGGACAGCTTTGATGGCAAAGGGGCTGTGTTTTAGATGGGCAATGTGGCTGTGTTTTAGATGGGCAATGTGGCTGTGTTTTAGAGGGGCAATGTGGCTGTGTTTTAAAGGGGCAATGTGGCTGTGTGTTTTAAAGGGGCAATGTGGCTGTGTTTTAAAGGGGCAATGTGGCTGTGTTTTAAAGGGGCAATGTGGCTGTGTTTTAAAGGGGCAATGTGGCTGTGTTTTTTAAAGGGGCAAGGTGGCTGTGTTTTAAATGGGCAAGGTGGCTGTGTTTTAAAGGGGCAAAGTGGCTGCGTTTTGATGGGCACGGTGGCTGCGTTTTGATGGGCACAGTGGCTGCGTTTTGATGGGCACAGTGGCTGCGTTTTGATGGGCACAGTGGCTGCGTTTTGATGGGCACAGTGGCTGCGTTTTGATGGGCACAGTGGCTGCGTTTTAATGGGCACAGTGGCTGCGTTTTGATGGGCACAGTGGCTGCGTTTTGATGGGCACAGTGGCTGCGTTTTAATGGGCACAGTGGCTGCGTTTTGATGGGCACAGTGGCTGCGTTTTAATGGGCACAGTGGCTGCGTTTTAATGGGCACAGTGGCTGCGTTTTGATGGGCACAGTGGCTGCGTTTTGATGGGCACAGTGGCTGCGTTTTGATGGGCACAGTGGCTGCGTTTTGATGGGCACAGTGGCTGCGTTTTGATGGGCACAGTGGCTGCGTTTTGATGGGCACAGTGGCTGGGCACAGTGGCTGCGTTTTAATGGGCACAGTGGCTGCGTTTGGTACAGTGGCTGCATTTGATTGGCTTTTTTTTTCAGAATTTTTCAGTTTATTTGCGCCCCCCAAAAAATTTTGAGCACCAGCCGCCACTGGTAGACAGACTGGTCAGTGTACTGGTCAGTGTTGGAATCAGGTAGGTCAGTGTAAGGGTCAATGTAGTGGACAGTGTAGGAATCAGGCAGTGTAATGGTCAGTATAGGAATCAGGTAGGTCAGTGTAGGAATGAGGTAGGTTAGTGTAGTGGTCAGTGTAGTGGAGGTGGGTCAGTGTAGAGGCCAGTATAGGAATCAGGTAGGATAGTGTAGTGGTCTGGTAGGTTGGTGTATGAATCAGGTAGGTTAGTGTAGTGGTCAGGTAGGTTGGTGTATGAATCAGGTAGGTTAGTGTAGTGGACAGTGTAGGAATCAGGCAGTGTAGTGGTCAGTGTAGGAATCAGGCTGGTCTGCACTTTTGTATGATGGGAAGGGACTCGGGAGTGCTAAAAGTCTGCAGATTAGGGGGTGCAAATGACTTGCCTTGCCCCGGGCGCTGACAACCTACGCTACGCCACTGTGTGTGTAAAGGCAGGTGTCCCAATACTTTTGGTAATATAGTGTGTGTATATGCGGGGCATACATCTAGGGTGCTATGTGCATGGAGTTTGTATGTTTGCATGGGTTTCCTCCAGCAGAACACAAACATCTGAGTACATAATCTGCTCTCCGCCCAAAACTGGCCCTAGACGTGTTTCAGTGTTGGCTGGACATAAGATGGTAAGCTGGACTAATGTGAAACAATCGCTGATTTCTGTATTTCCTGACTTTACAAATATAACCTCCGACTAGGGTTGCCACCTGTCCGGTGGACATGGTCACATGTGGAGGAACTGGACTGTGGGTGATCGCGGCCGCCCGAAGTCCCGCCTCCTTGCCTGGCGTGTACTCTGCTGTGTCTCCCGACCTCGAGTCCTCACTGAGGTATCTTTCACATCTGCCCTCTCACCCCCCTCTGTCAGCCTGCTGCTCTGTCTGCCACTCCCCCCTTAAGCCACTCCCCCTCTGTCAGCTCCCCTACCCTGTCAGCTACCCCCCTCTGTCAGTTACCCTAATACCCCCCCTCTGTCAGTTACCCTAATACCCCCCCTCTGTCAGTAACCCCCCCCCGCCAGCTAACCTCCCCTGTCAGCTACCCCCCCTCTGTTAGCTACCCCCTTCTGTCAGCTACCCCCCTCTGTCAGCTTCTCCCCCCCTCTGTCAGCTCCCCTCCCCTGTCAGCTACCCCCATCCTCCCCCCCCCTCTCTCAGCTAACCCTGTCAGCTACTCCCCTCCCCTGTCAGCTACTCCCCTCCCCTGTCAGCTACCCCCCTCTCTGTCAGCTACCCCCCCCCCTCTGTGAGCTACTCCCCCCTCTGTCAGCTACTCCCCCCCCCTCTGTCAGCTACTCCCCCCCCCTCTGTCAGCTACTCCCCCCCTCCCCTGTCAGCTCCCCCCCTCTGTCAGCTACCCCCCTCTGTCAGCTACCTCCCCCTCTGTGAGCTACTCAACCCCTCTGTCAGCTACTCCTCCCCTCTGTCAGCTACTCCCCCCTCTGTCAGCTACCCCCCCTCCCCTGTCAGCTACCCCCTCTGTCAGCTACCTCCCCCTCGGTCAGCTCCCCTCCCCAGTCAGCTACTCCCCCTCTCTGTCAGCTACTCCCTCTCTCTGTCAGCTACCCCCCCCCCTCCCCTGTCAGCTACCCCCTCTGTCAGCTACCTCCCCCTCTGTCAGCTCCCCTCCCCAGTCAGCTACTCCCCCCTCTCTGTCAGCTACTCCCCCCTCTCTGTCAGCTACTTCCCCCTCTCTGTCAGCTACTCCCCACCCCTGTCAGCTACTCCCCACCCCTGTCAGCTACTCCCCACCCCTGTCAGCTACCCCCCTCTCTGTCAGCTACCCCCCCCTCTGTGAGCTACTACTCCTCTCTGTGAGCTACTCCCCCCCTCTGTGAGCTACTCCCCACCCCTGTCAGCTACTCCCCCACCCCTGTCAGCTACTCCCCCACCCCTGTCAGTTACCCCCCCCCCCTGTCAGCTACCACCCTCTCTGTCAGCTACTACTCCTCTCTGTCAGCTACTCCCCCCCTCTGTCAGCTACTCCCCACCCCTGTCAGCTACTCCCCCCCTCTGTCAGCTACTCCCCCCCTCTGTCAGCTACTCCCCCCCCTCTGTCAGCTACTCCCCCCCTCTGTCAGCTACTCCCCCTCTCTGTCAGCTACTCCCCCTCTGTCAGCTACTCCCCCTCTGTCAGCTAACCCCCTCTGTCAGCTAACTCCCCCTCTGTCAGCTCCCCTCCCCAGTCAGCTACTCCCCCCTCTCTGTCAGCTACTCCCCCTCTCTGTCAGCTACTCTCCCCCCTCTGTCAGCTACCCCCCTCTGTCAGCTACCTCCCCCTCTGTCAGCTACCTCCCCCTCTGTCAGCTCCCCTCCCAGTCAGCTACTCCCCCTCTCTGTCAGCTACTCCCCCTCTCTGTCAGCTACTCCCCCTCTCTGTCAGCTACTCCCCCTCCCCTGTCAGCTACTCTCCCCCCTCTGTCAGCTACCCCCCTCTGTCAGCTACCTCCCCCTCTGTCAGCTCCCCTCCCAGTCAGCTACTCCCCCTCTCTGTCAGCTACTCCCCCTCTCTGTCAGCTACTCCCCCCCTCTCTGTCAGCTACTCCCCCTCTCTGTCAGCTACTCCCCCCCTCTCTGTCAGCTACCCCTCTCTGTCAGCTACTCTCCCCCCTCTCTGTCAGCTACTCTCCCCCCTCTCTGTCAGCTACTCTCCCCCTCTGTCAGCTACTCCCCCCCTCTCTGTCAGCTACTCCCCCCCCCCCCTCTGTCAGCTACTCTCTTCCCTCTCTGTCAGCTACTCTCTTCCCTCTCTGTCAGCTACTCTCTTCCCTCTGTCAGCTACTCTCTTCCCTCTGTCAGCTACTCTCTTCCCTCTCTGTCAGCTACTCTCCTCCCTCTCTGTCAGCTACTCTCCCCCCTCTCTCTGTCAGCTACTCTCCCCCTCTCTCTCTGTCAGCTACTCTCTTCCCTCTCTGTCAGCTACTCTCTTCCCTCTCTGTCAGCTACTCTCCCCCCTCTCTCTGTCAGCTACTCTCCCCCCTCTCTCTGTCAGCTACTCTCTTCCCTCTCTGTCAGCTACTCTCTTCCCTCTCTGTCAGCTACTCTCCCCCCTCTCTCTGTCAGCTACTCTCTTCCCTCTCTGTCAACTACTCTCTTCCCTCTCTGTCAGCTACTCTCCCCCCTCTCTCTGTCAGGCCACCCCCTCTCTTACCACCTTTCTCTCTCACCCTCCTCCCTTTCAGCCCCCTTCTCTCTCACACCTCCCCTCCCCATCTATCTCCCCTCTCTCCTCTGCCTCCTTACCTCCTCCTCTCACCCTTTGTCACCTCCCTCCCCCACCTCTTCTCCCCCCTCAGGGGGCTAGGCCCCATGATTCCTAACAGCGGCCCTGTGAGTGAGTGCACAAGTTTGGATGTGTTTTGATTCCACCCCCAAACTCCGGCTCCCACACTTCCTGGCTCGAAACGGCTCTCGGTAAGGCAGTCTAATGTGGGTATTTAGGGGCAGGGGACACTGATGGGGGGGGGGGGTTCCCTGATCTAATAGAGGTCTCTAAGGGGGGTGCTGATATAAGGGGACCTAATGGGGGTCCTCTATGGGGGACCCTTAAATTATGGAGGGGGTAACACTGACCCATATTTTATAAAGGGGGGTGACAATGACCCCTGTGTTATAGGAGGTAACACTGTCCAATAAAGCGTGTCGCATTATTGCTCTCCTTAGTGCACCCAAAGGTGTCCCAGGTCTTTACAATCCTATAGTGTAGACTACAAAAAAATTTGCCATGCACCGCTAAAGTGTTCGGGTTTGGCTTGAAGAAAAGGTGGCAACCCTACCTCCGACCACAAGTCAAGGTTTCAGCCCAGAACCTCGGAGCACACAGCAAAGCTCATAAAGAAGAAGAGAACCAGTCATTCTTCATGTCCCTGCTATACCTGCAGATAGATTGGTGCGCTGCTGCCATCTAGTGGACACTACACATTACATCACCTATATGTATTTCTTATAAAGTCGCTCTTCTGTTATACATGCCATAGGAGAAGTTCAGTTCTCTTGGTTCACTTCATGGTGGGATCCAAAGAATTTCTGTTAAAGGACACATGGAGTAAGGAGAATGGAGGGCATTGTTGCTGATCTCTTCTTCTAAAAATACTAGTTGCCTGGCTGTTTGCTGCTCTAGTGGCCTTAGTGTCCTTATGTCAATGAATTAGCTGCCAATGCTGAAGATGCTTCTTGCCTGGCTGTAATAAAAGGCACTGGCTTCAATACCTATAAAAGTGTAACTCCGGACCATTTTGTACAGGGTGGGGGAAGGTAGAACCTCTGATAAATGTTATTGCCACGTGAGGCCTACTTGGGTAGACCCCCCCCCCCCCCCCCCTTGTCACTTGGATAGTAAATAATGGAAAATCTTTAATGGGATGCAAACAGCAAGACAAAGCTGTCAGGGGCTCTATCCGTCCTGTGTGCTTTTGTTGCTATGCCCCCTCACTTCCTGACTTCCGGGACCATGTCACATACATAGCCTGCCAAAGGAGTTGTATTTCTGTCCATCCAGTCCTGAGATTTACACAGCCCAGCTAAGTGGATGACACTGCAACCAGGTCAGGAATACAATGGCGCTTGCTCTACACTCCCAACCTGAAGACTGGACAAACAGAGAGCAGAAGCATATTGATAAGGTCACCTTTCTGCTCCCTTTGCCTTCTCCTCCTATCAGCATTCTTCTTGTCGAACATTTCCATGCAGCACACCTGATCGGCATAGACATCTGTACATGAAGGCGCACAGTTGTCTTCCAAGTCGCACCCGAAACATGCGGCTTTGAAATTGTGCGATTTCATAGCTCCCAACTGTCCCTGATTTGGAGCAATGTCCCTCTGTCCCTCATTCCTCCTCATTTGTCCCTCATTTTGCTCTGATCCATATAGATGTTTATACATTTTACTATTTTATCAAAAAGTGTTTCCCAGCACTAAACCTTTCATCTGATTTCTAAATTGCTGCATTTGTAACTTCTAAAAGCCAATATAAAGGAATAGTCGTGGTAAAAAAAAAAAGCATTTGTGGGTTAAACCAATCTTGTTTTTTGTACAATTCTCCTTTAACTGCTTCAGCTCCAGAAGATTTTACCCCCTTCCTGACCAGAGCACTTTTTGCGATTCGGCACTGTGGTGCTTTAACTGACAATTGCGCGGTCGTGCGACGCTGTACCCAAACAAAATTGATGTGTTTTTTTTTCCCCACATTTAGAGCTTTCTTTTGGTGGTATTTGATCGCCTCTGCAGTCTTTATTTTCTACGCTATAAACAAAAAAAGAGCTCCAATTTTGAAAAAAAAAAAACGCATTATTTTTTTTTTTTACTTTTTGCTATAATAAATATCCGCCAAAAATATATAAAAAAATATTTTTTTTCCTCAGTTTAGGCCGATACGTTTTCTTCTACATATTTTTGGTAAAAAAAAATCGCAATAAGTGTATATTGATTGGTTTGCGCAAAAGTTATAGCGTCTACAATATAGGGGATAGTTTTATGGCTTTTTTATTATTCATTTTTTTTTTACTAGTAATGGCGGCGATCTGCGATTTTTATCCGGACTGTGACATTATGGCGGACACATCAGACAATTTTGACACATTTTTGGGACCATTGGCATTTTTACAGCGATCAGTGCTATGAAAATGCATTGATTACTGTAATGCCTCGTACACACGGTCAGACATTCCGACCACAAAATCTGTCTGATTTTTTCAGACGGATTTTGTCCAAAACTTGTGTTGCATACACACAGTCGGACAAAGTTGTCGGAAAATCCGATCGTTCTGAACGAGGTGACGTATAAAACGTACAACGGGACTACGTGTGGCACTTTGTGCGTCGGAATTCTCTACACGTGATCGGAAAAAGTCCGTTAGGATTTTGTTGGCGGAAAATTTTAGATCCTGCTCTCAAATTTTTTTCCATCAGAAGATCCGACGGAAAAAGCCCGCTAGAGCCCACACACAATCGGATTTTCCGACAACATAATCCAATCTGACTTTTTCCATCGGAATATCCAACCGTGTGTACGGGGCATGAAAATGTCACTCCCCCCAGACTGGGACACCAGAGGGGGGAGTCCGTTCTGTCCCGAAGGTGCCGCAGAGCTTCCGAAGATTCCATCCAGGCCTCACACCCGTAGAAGCAGGCTGACAGTTCCCGATTGGGGCATCTTTCCGTGGCACACACCTTGGGGGGAGGCTCCTGGGGAAAAACGCTCTGGAGGCAGAGAACCCCGAGCATGTGGGAGCTCCTGCCCCCCCCCTCCCCCGCCGCCGAGCCGAATGCCTGATCCTGCAGCAATGGGGCCACCTGGCTGTGTAGTCACTCGGGGCCCCTGGTAGCGGTGGCCACCGGAGCTGGGCCAAGATCTTGTCCACGTCGGCCATGCTGGCAGGAGGACTACAGGTGACACTGCTGCTAAACTGCTCCTGTCCACATCTCCCCTGCAATGCTGCCCAGGGCACCCCACATCCCATTAAAATAGTTTAACCCCTCCTCTCCTTCCTTTTTTCTCCAATCCCAATCCACCCCCCACTTATCCCTTGTTGTCTCCCTTATCACTTCTGTCATGCCGGCCCTCTGCTAGTTCCTCTTCTCTCCTCTCGCTCCGGACCTCACTATTCCTCTGATACCAACGGTGGGACACTTTTTCACCCACTGACCCCAATGATGGGGCACTATTCCTCCCACTGAAGGCAATGATGGGGCTACATTCCTCCCACTGACACCAATGATGGGGCACTATTCTTCCCACTGACACCAATAATGGGCCACTATTCCTCCCACTGAAGGCAAGGACGGGGCTACATTCCTCCCACTGAAGGCAATGATGGGGCACTATTCCTCCCACTGAAGGCAATGATGGGGCTACATTCCTCCCACTGACACCAATGATGGGGCACTATTCTTCCCACTGACACCAATAATGGGCCACTATTCCTCCCACTGAAGGCAAGGACGGGGCTACATTCCTCACACTGAAGGCAATGATGGGGCACTATTCCTCCCACTGAAGGCAATGATGGGGCTACATTCCTCCCACTCCACTGACACCAATGATGGGGCACTATTCTTCCCACTGACACCAATAATGGGCCACTATTCTTCCCACTGACACCAATAATGGGCCACTATTCCTCCCACTGAAGGCAAGGATGGGGCTACATTCCTCCCACTGACACCAATGATGGGGCACTATTCCTCCCACTGACACCAATGATGGGACACTATTCCTCCCACTATAGATGTAGGACACCAGGACATTTTCTGCTATCACTGGCCACAGTGTGGCCCCCCTAAAGTCTGAAGGACAGTAAACTGGCCCCTTAATTAGAAAGTTTGGAGCCCTCTGCATTAGGGTGTGCACCCCAGAGCACAAACACACGCGTGTATATCAGCAGGGCAGTGGAAAGTGTCAGTAGTTTTTTATTTTTAAATTATTATTTTTTTACTTTTTTTTTTATTTTTTTGGAGAAGCCGAGATGTCACACTTTTGAGACAGAGAAAGAAAACGAGAACAGAGATGGCCCAGTCCCTTTTTCTGCAGCCTGCAGTAAACATAGTTTACTATGCTTCAGTTAAGAATGAAGATAGGAGCGATCGGTACAGATCACTCACTGTGTTCATTCGTAAAAGAAATGCCAGTTAATGAAATATTTAGCAGCCCCTTTTCTGCTCCTAAAAGGAGAGGAGGGAAGCTGCCAGCACTGCAGGGGGGAGACAGGAAGCAGGGGGAATCAGCACTGCACGGGGTGATTAGGGTGTGCCCAGGCACACCCAGCAGACCCTGTGCACATGCCCATGAATTTCTGATTGGTCCATTGGGAGTGAATTTTTTTTTTATAAATGGTCAGCGTTTTATGAAATACATGACATGAAAGGGATACGGTAATCTCAGTTAAAAAAAATAATAAAATATTTCGCCACAGGAGCTGAATTTTCCTGATATAAGAGTGTTTATTTTGGTTTATTCCTATTTGGAAGAGATCAATCAAAAAACTAGAAAAGATACAATTTCTGGGGAAATTGTGTGACGTGTTCTTGCCTCCACCTACTGGAGTGGGCGGAGTAACTGGGTGAAGTGGCTTGAGTAACTAAACGTATTTCTTTTTTTCAAAAATGATTATTTTTTTAATGATTTTTTTTAAATGATTTTTTTTGATTTTTATTTAATTATTTTAAAAAAAAAATATTTTCAAAAATTATTTTTTTTTTCCAAAAAGATTATTTTTTTAAAATTTCCTCATTTTCATTTTTTTCTAAAATGATTGATTTTTTTTTTTTTTATAAAAAAAAAAAAATTTAATTTTTTTTTGAGTTATTATTATTTTTTTTTTAAATGATATTTTTTTCAAAAAATATTTTTTCCCAAAAATATATTTTTTTTCAAAAAAGATTTTTTTTTCAAAAAAATATTTTTTTTTTTTAAATTTCCTAATTTTCATTTTTTTTCTAAAATTTTTTTATTTTTTATTATTATTTTTTTTTAAATTATTTTTTTTTTCAAAAATGTTTTTTTTGTTAATGATTTTTTTTAATTAATTATTATTTTTTTAATTATGATATTTTTTTTCTAAAATAATTTTTTTTTTCAAAAAAGAATTATTTTTTTTAAATTTCCTAATTTCATATTTTTTTCTAAAATTATTATTTTTTTTTTTTTTTATTATTATTATTTTTTTTAAATTTTTTCTTTTCAAATTTCATAATTCCCCTCAGAGCTGTGTGGGACTAGTTATAATTCCCCTCAGAGCTGTGTTGGACTACCTATAATTCCCCTCAGAGCTGTGTGGGACTACCTATAATTCTCCTCAGAGCTGTGTGGGACTACCTATAACCCCCCTCAGAGCTGTGTGGGACTACGTATAATCCCCCTCAGCTGTGTGGGACTACCTATAATTCCCCTCAGAGATGTGTGGGACTACCTATAATTCCCTCAGAGCTGTGTGGGACTACCTATAATCCCCCTCAGAGATGTGTGGGACTACCTATAATCTCCCTCAGAGCTGTGTGGGACTACCTATAATCCCCCTCAGAGCTGTGTGGGACTACCTATAATCCCCTCAGAGCTGTGTGGGACTACCTATAATCCCCTCAGGGCTGTGTGGGACTACCTATAATCCCCTCAGAGCTGTGTGGGAGGAGCTATAATTCCCCTCAGAGCTTTTGTCACCTCCCACTCTAGTTTTGAACATTGCTCCATTCATTCCTATGGGACAAATTTCGCCGCAAAAATGACGATATTTTGTGAACCATTTGGAAAAACGTTCCACAAAGTAATAGCACACCATTCGGGAACAATCCGCACGTTTTGGTATATATTCGGTATATGTAGCATAAAAACTGTGGGAGGAGTTAGCGTGCAAAATTTGGCTATAATAAGAATAATAATAACTAGAAAAGATACAATTTCTGGGGAAATTGTGTGACGTGTTCTTGCCTCCACCTACTGGAGTGGGCGGAGTAACTGGGTGGAGTGGCTTGAGTAACTAAACTTTTATTTATTTTTTTCAAAAATGATTATTTATTTTTTTTAATGATTTTTTTTAAATGGTTTTTTTTTTATTTTTATTTAATTATTTCAAAAAAAAAAATATTTTTCAAAAATTATTTTTTTTTTTCAAAAATTATTTTTTTTTCCAAAAAGATATATTTTTTCAAATTTCCTAATTTTCATTTTTTTTTCTAAAATGATTGATTTTTTTTTTTATTAAAAAAAAAAATTTTAATTATTTTTTTGAATTATTATTTTTTTAAAAAAAAATATTTTTTTTGAAAATATTTTTTTTCAAATTTCCTATTTTTTTTTTTTTCTAAAATTATTATTTTTTTTTTTTATAAAATTTTTTTTTTCAAAATTTTTTTTTTTTTTTTAATTTTTTTTTTTTAATTATTTTTTTTTTTTTTAATTATATTTTTTTTCTAAAATAATTTTTTTTTCAAAAAAGATTTTTTTTTTTTAAATTTCCTAATTTTCATTTTTTTTTCTAATATTTTATTTTTTTATTTTTTTTATTATTATTATTTTTTTTTTCTTTTCAAATTTCATAATTCCCCTCAGAGCTGTGTGGGACTAGTTATAATTCCCCTCAGAGTTGTGTAGGACTACCTATAATCCCCCTCAGAGCTGTGTGGGACTACCTATAATCCCCCTCAGAGCTGTGTGGGGCTACCTATAATCCCCCTCAGAGCTGTGTGGGGCTACCTATAATCCCCCTCAGAGCTGTGTGGGACTACCTATAATCCCCCTTAGAGCTGTGTGGGACTACCTATAATTCCCCCCTGAGCTGTGTGGGACTACCTATAATCTCCCTCAGAGCTGTGTGGGACTACCTATAATCCCCCTCAGAGCTGTGTGGGGCTACCTATAATCCCCTCAGAGCTGTGTGGGGCTACCTATAATCCCCCTCAGAGCTGTGTGGGACTACCTATAATCCCCCCTTAGAGCTGTGTGGGACTACCTATAATTCCCCTGAGCTGTGTGGGACTACCTATAATCCCCCTCAGAGCTGTGTGGGACTACCTATAATCCCCCTCAGAGCTGTGTGGGACTAGCTATAATCCCCCTCAGAGCTGTGTGGGACTACCTATAATCCCCCTCAGAGCTGTGTGGGACTACCTATAATCCCCCTCAGAGCTGTGTGGGACTACCTATAATCCCCCTCAGAGCTGTGTGGGACTACCTACAATCCCCCTCAGAGCTGTGTGGGACTACCTATAATCCCCCTCAGAGCTGTGTGGGACTACCTATAATCCCCCTCAGAGCTGTGTGGGACTACCTACAATCCCCCTCAGAGCTGTGTGGGACTACCTATAACCCCCCTCAGAGCTGTGTGGAACTAGCTATAATCCCCTCAGAGCTGTGTGGGAGGAGCTATAATTCTCCTCAGAGGTTTTGTCACCTCCCACTCTAGTTTTGAACATTTCTCCATTCATTCCTATGGGACAAATTTCGCCGCAAAAATTACGATATTTTGTGAACCATTTGGCAAAACGTTCCACAAAGTAATAGCACACCATTCGGGAACAATCCGCACGTTTTGGTATATATTCGGTATATGTAGCGTAAAAACTGTGGGAGGAGTTAGCGTGCAAAATTTGGCTATAATAAGAATAATAATAATAATAATAATAATAATATATATGTGAGATAACAATAAGTGATCTTGCTATGCAAGAACACTTAATAATAACTAGAAAAAATACAATTTCTGGGGAAATTGTGTGACGTGTTCTTGCCTCCACCTACTGGAGTGGGCGGAGAAACTGGGTGGAGTGGCTTGAGTAACTAAACATTTTTTTTTTTTTCAAAAATAATTTATTTTTTTTTAATGATTTTTTTTAAATGATTTATTAGATTTTTATTCAATTTTTTCTAAAAATACATTTTTCAAAATTTTTTTTTTCAAAAAATTTTTCACATTTTTTTTTTCAAATTTCGTAATTTTCATTTTTTTTCAAAAATAAATTTTTTTTTCAAAAATAATTTTTTTTTTCAAAAATAATTTTTTTTTTTCAAAAATAATTTTTTTTTTTAAAAAATAATTTTTTTTTTAAAAAATAATTTTTTTTTTCAAAAATTATTTTTTTTTAAAAAATTATTTTTTTTTTCAAAAATTATTTTTTTTTCAAAAATATTTTTTTTTTAATTATTTGAACATTTCTCCATTCATTCCTATGGGACAAATTTCGCCGCAAAAATGACGATATTTCGTGAACCATTCGGAAAAACGTTCCACAAAGTAATAGCACACCATTCGGGAACAATCCGCACGTTTTGGTATATATTCGGTATATGTAGCATAAAAACTGTGGGAGGAGTTAGCGTGCAAAATTTGGCTATAATAAGAATAATAATAATAATAATAACTAGAAAAAAATACAATTTCTGGGGAAATTGTGTGACGTGTTCTTGCCTCCACCTACTGGAGTGGGCGGAGAAACTGGGTGGAGTGGCTTGAGTAACTAAACATTTATTTCTTTTTTTCAAAAATAATAATTTTTTTTTTTTAATGATTTTTTTTAAATGATTTTTTAGATTTTTATTCAATTTTTTCTAAAAAATAAATTTTTCAAAATTATTTTTTTCAAAAAAATTTTCACATTTTTTTTTTCAAATTTCCTAATTTTCTTTTCTTTTTCTAAAATGATTGATTTTTTTTATAAAATTTTTTTTTTCAAAAATAATTTTTTTTTTCAAAAATAATTTTTTTTTTCAAAAATAATTTTTTTTTTTCAAAAATAATTTTTTTTTTCAAAAATTTTTTTTTTTTCAAAAATAATTTTTTTTTTCAAAAATAATTTTTTTTAATTATTATTTTTTTTTAAATGATTTTTTTTCTAAAAATGATTTTTTTTTTTTTCTTCAAATTTCCTAAATTTTCATTTTTTTTCTAAAATGATTGATTTTTTTTTTTATAAAAAATATTTTTTTTCAAAAAATTATTTTTTTTTTTAATGATTTTTTTTAATTATTATTATTTTTTTTTTAAATTATATATTTTTTCTAAAATTATTAAAAGATTTTTTTTCAAATTTCCTAATTTTCATTTTTTTTTCCTAAAATTATTTTTATTTTTTTTATTATTATTATTTTTTTTTAATTATTATTATTATTTTTTAATTATTTCTTTTTTCAAATTTCATAATTCCCCTCAGAGCTGTGTGGGACTACCTATAATCCCCCTCAGAGCTGTGTGGGACTACCTATAATTCCCCTCAGCTGTGTGGGACTAACTATAATTCCCCTCTGAGCTTTTGTCACCTCCCACTCTAGTTTTGATCATTTCTCCATTCATTCCTATGGGACAAATTTCGCCGCAAAAATGACGATATTTCGTAAACCATTCGGCGAAACGACGAAGACTACCTATAATTGCCCTCAGAAATATGTGGGAGGAGCTATAATTCCCCTCAGAGCTTTTGTCACCTCCCACTAGTTTTGAACATTTCTCCATTCATTCCTATGGGACAAATTTCGCCGCAAAAATTACGATATTTCGTGAACCATTCGGAAAAACGTTCCACAAAATAATAGCACACCATTCGGGAACAATCCGCACGTTTTGGTATATATTCGGTATATGTAGCATAAAAACTGTGGGAGGAGTTAGCGTGCAAAATTTGGCTATAAGAATAATAATAATAACTAGAAAAAATACAATTTCTGGGGAAATTGTGTGACGTGTTCTTGCCTCCACCTACTGGAGTGGGCGGAGAAACTGGGTGGAGTGGCTTGAGTAACTAAACATTTATTTATTTTTTTCAAAAATAATTATTTTTTTTTTTTCATGATTTTTTTTAAATGAATTTTTAGATGTTTATTCAATTTTTTCTAAAAATACATTTTTCAAAATTTTTTTTTTCAAAATTTTTTTTTTTCACATTTTTTTTTCAAATTTCCTAATTTTCATTTTTTTTCTAAAATGATTGATTTTTTTTATAAAAAAATTTTTTTTCGAAAAAAAATTTTTTTTTTCCAAAATAATTTTTTTTTCAAAAATATTTTTTTTTTTTTTTCAAAAATATTTTTTTTTTTCAAAAAATATTTTTTTTTTTTTCAAAAATAATTTTTTTTTTCAAAAATAATTTTTTTTTTTCAAATTTCCTAAATTTTCATTTTTTTTTCTAAAATTATTGATTTTTTTTTTTTTTTTATAAAAAATATTTTTTTCAAAAATTTTTTTTTTTTAATGATTTTTTTTAATTATTATTATTTTTTTTATATTATATATTTTTTCTAAAATTTTTTTTTTTTTTTTCAAAAAAGATTTTTTTTCAAATTTCCAAATTTTCATTTTTTTTTTCTAAAATTATTTTATTTTTATTTTTTTTTATTATTATTATTTTTTTTTTATTATTTTTTTTTTTCAAATTTCATAATTCCCCTCAGAGCTGTGTGGGACTAACTATAATCCCCCTCAGAGCTGTGTGGGACTACCTATAATCGCCCTCAGAGCTGTGTGGGACTACCTATAATCGCCCTCAGAGCTGTGTGGGACTACCTATAATCCACCTCAGATGTGTGGGACTACCTATAATCCCCCTCAGAGCTGTGTGGGACTACCTACAATCCCCCTCAGAGCTGTGTGGGACTACCTATAATCCCAGTCAGAGCTGTGTGGGACTACCTATAATCCCCCTCAGAGCTGTGTGGAACTAGCTATAATTCCCCTCAGAGCTGTGTGGGAGGAGCTATAATTCTCCTCAGAGGTTTTGTCACCTCCCACTAGTTTTGAACATTTCTCCATTCATTCCTATGGGACAAATTTTGCCGCAAAAATTACGATATTTTGTGAACCATTTGGCAAAACGTTCCACAAAGTAATAGCACACCATTCGGGAACAATCCGCACGTTTTGGTATATATTCGGTATATGTAGTTATAGTTATAATTCCCCTCAGAGTTGTGTAGGACTACCTATAATCCCCCTCAGAGCTGTGTTGGACTACCTATAATTCCCCTCAGAGCTGTGTGGGACTACCTATAATTCTCCTCAGAGCTGTGTGGGACTACCTATAACCCCCCTCAGAGCTGTGTGGGACTACCTATAATCCCCCTCAGCTGTGTGGGACTACCTATAATTCCCCTCAGAGATGTGTGGAACTAGCTATAATTCCCCTCAGAGCTGTGTGGGAGGAGCTATAATTCTCCTCAGAGGTTTTGTCACCTCCCACTAGTTTTGAACATTTCTCCATTCATTCCTATGGGACAAATTTTGCCGCAAAAATTACGATATTTTGTGAACCATTTGGCAAAACGTTCCACAAAGTAATAGCACACCATTCGGGAACAATCCGCACGTTTTGGTATATATTCGGTATATGTAGCGTAAAAACTGTGGGAGGAGTTAGCGTGCAAAATTTGGCTATAATAAGAATAATAATAATAACTAGAAAAGATACAATTTCTGGGGAAATTGTGTGACGTGTTCTTGCCTCCACCTACTGGAGTGGGCGGAGTAACTGGGTGAAGTGGCTTGAGTAACTAAACGTATTTATTTTTTTCAAAAAATGATTATTTTTTTTTTAATGATTTTTTTTTAAATGATTTTTTTTGATTTTTATTTAATTATTTTAAAAAAAAAATATTTTAAAAAATTTTTTTTTTTTTCAAAAAATGTTTTTTTTTTTCAAAAAATGTTTTTTTTTTTTCAAAAAATGTTTTTTTTTTTTCAAAAATTATTTTTTTTTCCAAAAAGATTATTTTTTTTAAAATTTCCTCATTTTCATTTTTTTCTAAAATGATTGATTTTTTTTTTTTTATAAAAAAAAAAAAAAATTTAATTTTTTTTTGAGTTATTATTATTTTTTTTTTAAATTATATTTTTTTCAAAAAATATTTTTTTTTCCCAAAAATATATTTTTTTCAAAAAAAGATTTTTTTTTTCAAAAAAGATTTTTTTTTTTTCAAATTTCCCAATTTTCATTTTTTTTTCTAAAATTATTTTATTTTTTTATTATTTTTTTTTTCAAAAATGTTTTTTTTTTTTTAATGATTTTTTTTATTATTATTTTTTTTTTTTAAATGATATTTTTTTTCTAAAATAATTTTTTTTTTTCAAAAAAGAATTATTTTTTTTTAAATTTCCTAATTTCATATTTTTTTCTAAAATTATTTTTTTTTTTTTATTATTATTATTTTTTTTAATTTTTTCTTTTCAAATTTCATAATTCCCCTCAGAGCTGTGTGGGACTAGTTATAATTCCCCTCAGAGTTGTGTAGGACTACCTATAATCCCCCTCAGAGCTGTGTTGGACTACCTATAATTCCCCTCAGAGCTGTGTGGGACTACCTATAATTCTCCTCAGAGCTGTGTGGGACTACCTATAACCCCCCTCAGAGCTGTGTGGGACTACCTATAATCCCCCTCAGCTGTGTGGGACTACCTATAATTCCCCTCAGAGATGTGTGGGACTACCTATAATTCCCCTCAGAGCTGTGTGGGACTACCTATAATCCCCCTCAGAGATGTGTGGGACTACCTATAATCCCCTCAGAGCTGTGTGGGACTACCTATAATCTCCCTCAGAGATGTGTGGGACTACCTATAATCCCCTCAGAGCTGTGTGGGACTACCTATAATCCCCTCAGAGCTGTGTGGGACTACCTATAATCTCCCTCAGAGCTGTGTGGGACTACCTATAATCCCCCTCAGAGCTGTGTGGGACTACCTATAATCCCCTCAGAGCTGTGTGGGACTACCTATAATCCCCTCAGAGCTGTGTGGGACTACCTATAATCCCCTCAGAGCTGTGTGGGACTACCTATAATCCCCTCAGAGCTGTGTGGGACTACCTATAATCCCCTCAGGGCTGTGTGGGAGGAGCTATAATTCCCCTCAGAGCTTTTGACACCTCCCACTCTAGTTTTGAACATTTCTCCATTCATTCCTATGGGACAAATTTCGCCGCAAAAATGACGATATTTCGTGAACCATTCGGAAAAACGTAATAGCACACCATTCGGGAACAATCCGCACGTTTTGGTTTTTTTTTTTCAAATTTCCTAATTTTCATTTTTTTTCTAAAATTATTTTATTTTAATTTTTTTTTTTTTTTTTTTTGTTTCATAAATTTTTATTGAACAAGTATGAACAGGTAATACAATATCATGTCAATAGAAAAACGTGAGCATATTACATTTTATGATGTTTAGAGATGACTAACAGCACTCACAAAATATATTTACAATGAGTTATTAACATAATTCCAGGCCTATAGAATTTAAAGGTATATAAATTCTTATACATAAAGGTGGTTCAGATATCTTTTCTTATAAGTTTTGGTGTGGTCATACCACACTATACCATGGGAGTGTGGGGGGGGGGGTGGGGGGGGGGGTGGGGGGGAGAGAAGAGAGGGGGATGGGAAAAATAATAAAAAATAATAAATAGGTAGGGAGGGGGGGGGGGGGAGGAGGAGAGAAGGGATTATGCATTAACGTGAGACATTGTTTCATTATTATCACGGGTAGTCTTAAGAAGTTCCTTTCCAGTCGAGATATGTGTTTCTTAAGTGATAGTATCCTTATATTCTTGTGTGCTTTTGAACTCCAGCCAGTTGTACCATACAGATGTGAAAATGGTTATTTTCTCTTGGGAGATGCTGATAAGTTCTTCTATTTTTTCTATACAATTTATTCTCCTGAACCATTCTTTTTTTGTAGGGACTATATTCGTGCGCCAGTGACAGGGGATACAGTGTCTTGCTGCGTTTATCATGATCATGGATAATGATTTCAGGTACCTTTGTTTGGGTAAAGAGTTGTGGTGTAACAAGTATTGCGCAGGGGAATACCCCAGGTTTTCTGAAGTGATTGATGTTATGGTGTTATGCACCACCCTCCAAAAATCCTGGATTGCGGAGCAGGACCACCATATATGTATCATCGAGCCTTCCCCATCACCGCACCTCCAACATCTATCAGATATCTGGGGGTAAAATTTATTTAGAAGCGTGGGGGTTCTATACCACCTTGTGATTATTTTGAAGCCGCACTCTTGAGTGGCTACATTTAAAGATCCTTTGTGTGCAAAAACGTGTATTTTTTCCCAGTCTTCTTCTGAGAAGTTTGTTTCAAGGTCTTTTTCCCACGCCTGACACGACACGCTGGAGAACTCCGCATTATCACCAAATAATGAATAGTATATGGATGATATAATATGTCTTTGTGGGGATTTTTTTGTGCACAGGGTTTCTAGTGTTGTAGGGAGTCTTGTCCAGTATTGGGCGGTCTCACTGTTTGTCAGAAAGTGTCGGATTTGCATGTAATTCCATTGCGATATCGTATTTGGGTCGATTTCCGTTTTAATTTCTTCCCTGGTTAAGAGATTACCTCTTTTAAAGAAATGTTTCACTTGTATGTCCTCATGAGGCCAGTCGTTGGTCAGGAAGTGTTGATCCTGACCAGGGGGAAAGTCAGGATTATCTCTGATCGGAGTGAGGGGGCTGAGCCAAGGGAAAGGACGAGTCTGTTTAAAGGCGTTTTGGAAGTTTTCTAAGGTAGGTCCTATGAGGGGATGAGCTTTGAGATTTTTAGAATGGTGCTTTGGGTTTAACCACGGTAGTACTTTTATCTGTTCAGAGAATTGAATTTGTTCTAAAGCTACCCAGTCTTTAACTGCCTGATGGATGTTCCAATCTACTATTCTGGCTAGGAGGGCTGCTTGATGATATTTTTTTAAGTCGGGCAGGGCTAACCCCCCTTTATTTTTTGGTAAGTTCAATTTGGTAAATTTGACTCTGGGCGGTTTACCTCTCCAAATAAATCCCGAGCATGTTTTGCGGAAGGATGCAAAGAATGATGATGGGAGACGGATGGGAATAGTTTGCATAGTGTATAAAAATCTTGGTAGTATTGTCATTTTTATTAGGGATGCTCTACCGAACCAAGAGACATTGAGGGCATTCCATCTTTTTAGGTCTTCTTGGGTTTCCTTCAAGATGGGAAGAAAGTTGATTTGAAAAAGTTCTTCTAAGTTTGTGGGGATCTCTATTCCTAGATAAGTTATTTTTTGTTTGGCCCACGCAAAGGGGAAATTTTGTTTACATAAATCTACTGAGTTTTGGGGTAGAGTGATGTTGAGGGCGTTGGATTTTGAATGATTGATCTTTAAGTTCGAGATTAATTGGAAGTGCTCTAGGTCTTGAATTAGGTTAGGTAGGGATATATGGGGTTCCGCGAGGAAGAGGAGCATGTCGTCCGCAAAGGCTGCGACTTTATATGTTTTGGTTTGGATTTCTATTCCCTTAATGTCAGGGTTGGATCTTATTTTGTTTAGTAGGGGTTCTAATGTGAGTACGAACAATAATGGAGAAAGGGGACAGCCTTGTCTTGTACCGTTTCGAAGATTGAAGGCGCTCGACAGGTGGCCGTTGACTCGGACCCTGGCTGTTGGGTTGGAGTATAAAGCTCTAATATATGCTCTCATTTGTGGTAGTATACCTACGTATTTTAGTACTTCATCCATATAGTCCCAGGCCACTCTGTCGAACGCCTTCTCTGCATCTAGGGACAAGAAAAAACCTGGTTTCTTTTTTGATGTTAGCCAGTGATTTATATTTATTGCTTTGATTGTATTGTCTCGTCCCTCTCTACCTGGGATAAAACCCACTTGGTCAAGTGATATAAGGGAGGTTAGTAGTGGTAACAGTCTGTTGGCAAGTATTTTTGCGTATATCTTTACGTCGACGTTAATTAAAGATATTGGTCTGTAGTTCGTGACTTGGGATGCGTCTTTGTTTTCTTTGGGTATGACTGTTATATGAGCCTCAAGCATTTGTTTTGGAGGGTTTTGATCTAAATGTAGCGATTGATAGGTTTTCAGAAATCTTGGTTTAAGAATATCTGTGAATGATTTGTAATATTGTAATGGAAGTCCATCGGGGCCTGGGGCTTTCCCTAGTTTCATGTCCTTTATTGCTTTATCAAACTCTGGGCCAGATATCGGTGCTTCAAGCTCTTGTGCTGTGTTTTCTGCTATGTGTGGTGGGCTGTATTTCTCGAGGAAGTTCTGGATGAGATTTGCCCTCTTGATTGAGTTAAGGGGGTAATTGGGATTAGACGGGATATTATATAGGTTCTGGTAGTATAATTCGAATTGTTTGGCAATCTCTTCATTTGAGGAGTGAATTTTCCCTTGGCTGTCTCTTATGTGATGTACTGTTGAGGCAGCTTTTTTACTCTGGACTGCTCTCGCTAGAAGTCTTCCGCTTTTATTTCCCTGCTCATAATAGATCTTATGTCTCAGGATATACTGTCGTTTGGTTTTCATGTTGAGTTCTTCAGATAATTGTGTCCTTACTCTAGTCAGTTCCTCAAATGCGGAGATCGCCAAGGTTCGTTTATGTGTTGTCTCTAGGTTGTGGATTTGGTCCAATAGGGATCTAATTTTGGCTTGGTGGTCTTTTTTAATTTTGGCTAACTTTCTAATGAATTCCCCTCTTATGACACACTTGTGTGCTTCCCATTGTGTAAGTAAAGAAGTTTCGTCATTTTCGTTTTGTGTAAAGTAATCTTTTAGGGTGTTTTTGAAGTGTAGTAAATCTATGGGGTCTTTCAAGACTGTGGTGTTGAGTCTCCAGGTCTTAGTAGAGGTATTTTTTTCTGGAAAAGTTAGTGTCATGGTAATCGGGTGGTGGTCGGAAATAGTCATGGATTCAATAGAGGTCATTACTAGGAGTTTGAGATCTGTCTGTGAAAGGAAGAAATAATCAATTCTGGAATATTTTTGGTGAATTGGTGAGAAATATGTATAGTCTTTAGTTTGTGGGTTCAGAGTTCTCCAGGTGTCGTGCAGCGCGAGTTCTTGCAATTGGGATTTTATTTGTTTCAGTGCTCTGTAGGGAAGGCTCGACGTACCGTTTGATGTATCAATGAGAGGATCTAGGGGAGCATTAAAGTCTCCACCCAGAATTAGGATACCTGTAGAAAAGGTTGTCAGAAGCTCTTTGATTTTGCGAAAAAAACGCTACCTGCTTAGAGTTGGGGGCATAGATGTTTGCTATCGTGATAGGGTGGGGTCCTATTTTCCCTTTCAGAAAGAGGTATCTACCTCCAGGATCTGCCAGTTTGTCATGAATATGGAAAGGTGTCTGTTTAGAAAATAATATTGAGACACCTTTGGTTTTCCCTTCCGGGTTGGTGGCGTGGAACACTGTTGGAAATCTTTTGTCCTGTAATTTTGGCGTTTTGTCTGATTTGAAGTGTGTTTCCTGTATGCATACAATATTTGCTTTTTGTTTGTGAAATTCATTGAGAAATTTAGTTCTTTTTTCAGGGACGTTAAGCCCTTTTGCGTTTATTGAGAATAATTTTATCGAGGTTTGAATGGTTTGATGTTTGTAGGATGACATCTTGAGTTTAGTCCGTGAGGTCAAAGGGCTTACTGTCTCAGGGATAATTAAAATGGGCTACGGTATTTGGAGTGGAAATTTGAGTGCACTCTTGAAACAAAAGTGTCTGTTAGCTATGCAAATATTGTATATCACACAGAAGGTTTGGGAGAAGGGGATGAGGAAATAAAAAAGAAAAAAAAAAAAAAAAGTAAGAAATAAGTATGGGGGGGGGGGGGGGGTGGTGGGGGGAAGGGGCAAGGAGGTTTTCCGGAGATAGGTTAGGACCAGCTAGTCTAACCTATTTTAAAGGTCCGGTAAGGTCAAAGAGCAGGTAAATGCTCTTTGTGTGGGAACGAGGTCCAATTGGAGCCAGAGGATGTCTTGATAAATTCAATAAACTACTGTTAAATATTTACAGCGGGCACTTTGGAGCAGCTAGCTAAATGTTGTACTTGATGTTACAGGCTAAATTGAGTACTATAATTTCTGGGAATCGGGGATGTTGGGCATTAAGTGGGAAGGTATCTATCACATTATGTTTATTGTGTTATTGAATGCTGGATTCATGTGTGTATTCTTTTTGGTGTAGCTTTTATTGTAATAAAGCTAGGCCATAAGAACATGTGTTGATTATTTAGACAGATTTAGTATGTAAAATAATCCCTTATGAGATTCTGTTTTTTGGCCACAAGATGGTGCTAGTGTGTAAGAAAGTCCAGATTACCTATTCACTGTATGATAGTGAGATAGAACTTTTGGGGGAAAAGACCTGTTGGAAGTACCTTATTTAAGTCATGCTATATATATCTGTCTGGATTCTTGTATATCATTACCAACAGTTATTAATACGTGTTGTTTACCCATTATATCTATTACCGATCGGGCTGGATTGTATGTGAGGCAGCATGGCGGTCAGGAACTGTTTTCTAATCTTATCATGGCCTTGTTAGTTAATTGCGTGGGAGCCATATAACCAGCAGAGGTGTCGTCAGGTTGTTTCACCTCCGACATGGGGAACACTTATTTATGAGGTGACAAATTGGATATATTCTGTAGATTATGTTTCAGTTCTAGTGAGATATTCACAGAGATCCGCCATATTGCCTCATCGCCGTAAAAAAAATTCAACTAAGCATACATTGAAGGTAGATTTTTGTCATGAGATGGTAACCCTTCTATTTTTCAACATTTTATTGCTTAAAACGTAATTTAACTGTATCTGCCAAATTTTTCTACTTTGCCCTACATCAAGGCTATAAGGCGGAGAAATCAGGCTAGTAAACAAATAAAGACCGCAAAAAGGCGGAAACAGTGAAACATATATATAAAAAAAAAAAAAAAAAAAAAAAATTCAAATGTTCAGTTGCGGGTGGAGATAGCAAGAGTTCAAGTTCCCTGTACTTCTCGCGTAAGTCCTTTTCCCTTTTTTTTTTTTTTTTTTTCTTCCTCCTCCTTTTTCCCCTTTAAAGTTGTGTATCGTAAAGAGTGATACGTCATATAAGGCATAAGAGTAATGTGAGTAATGCATTCCCCTGTGTTCCTGTGATGTGTGGTTAGACTTAAGAAAAAAAAAAAAAAAAAAAAAAAAGAAAAAAAAGACAGCTGTGTTTTAAGGTATACGTCTCGAGCTTTACCTTTCTTGAGTGTATGGGGAAATTCGTTACAGTCCATTTACTCACGTAAAGTCATAACCGAATTCGTGCGTACCGGTCTGCCGTTCATGTTTTGGGTTCGATGTTTCCGCTTTGGGTCATCGGATTTATGTAGGTGAGCATGTTGAAGGTGGATTTGCTGCGTCCCAGGTGTGTCAGTTTCCTGTAATGTAAAGGGGAAAAGGAGAAAGGGAAAAAGACAGAAAACTAATCTAAAAGCAATCTCCAGCCTATGGGGCGGTAAAAATAAACTGTTATCTTGAAGATGGCGATTTTCCGCTTTTCCACCGTAGGTCAGGTTTATGCTTGGGCGAAGAGTAGGTCAGGAATCGTATATTGCTGAAATGGCAAATGCATACTGGAACTGTAGAAGGCGATTTGTGTTTAGGTGTCCATCTGGTCATGGTGCTCCATGCGGTCTCTACGTCTCGGTGGTGAGAAACCAGGGCTTCCTTGGTTTAGGCTTCTCCTGCAGTGTTGAGCCGATGGTGATCGTCTGCGTCTATCTCTGTTTCTTTGGGTTCTGGGAGTGTAGTTGTTGGTCACTTCGATCCAGGTTTCATTTAGCATGTAAGAATTGTACCAATCCGGGACCTCGATTGGCGGGATATTCAGTGTTTCAAAGAAAGCACGGAGATCCTCAGGGGTGCGTAGTAATGCTGTTTGACCCCTCCATGTTGCTGAGAGACAAAATGGAAACTTCCATCTATAAGGTATTCCTCTCGTGCGTAATAGGTCTGTGATCGGGCGTAATGCTCTGCGTTGCTGCAGAGTAATGTTAGAAAGGTCTTGGAACAATTTGATCTCCGTCCCATTAAAGTGCACCCTGCCTTTCTCTCTTGCTTTTTTTAAAATGGCTTCTTTGAGAGGGAAGTTTACCAAGCAACAAATTATGTCTCTGGGTGGGTCAGTGTCCCTTCCTCTCGGTCTTAGTGCACGATGGATTCTCTCAAAATCTATGGGGGAGTCTGGTGGTCTTTCCAGCAGATCATTGAATATTGTTGCCACAGTTTGTTCAAGTGGGTTCTGGTCAGCTAGTTCTGGGACCCCCCTCACTCTTATATTATGGCGTCTTCCTCGGTTATCAAGGTCTTCTAAATGGCGCTGTATTTCCACGATATGTGAGAGATGCATGTCAGAAGTCTTTTGCACCTGCTTTATCGCATCAGCTTGCCTTGCTGCTGTTTGCTCCACTGTTCCCAGCCGTGCTGCTACCCCTTGTATGTCTGCCTTGAGGTCTGTAATGGCGGCCGACAGGGTTGCCTTTATGTCTAGTGCCACAGCCTGCAAGTCCGATAGGCACAGGGTCTGGGTGGGTTGTTTTGGGGTGATTTCTACCCCTGTATGGCTGTAAGGGCCGATCGCGCCGTCCGGCGCGCCGCTGGAGCCGCCGAGCGGGCCGCATGGCTTAGGCGAGGCCGCGGCTTTTGGGCCTTCTCCCAGCGATGTCCGGAACATCGCTGGAATGTTATTTAAAACGTTGGATGTTACCTCTGGGGGGTCCCGGGGTGCTGTGGTGTACTTATCTCCCTTTCCCATCTTCGGATGGAGAGCGATTCGGCCTGTAGCTTGTGATAGCTGTGTGGGACTACCTACAATCCCCCTCAGAGCTGTGTGGGCCTGAGAGTCTGGGTTAAGCGTCCATCTCGGTCCTGTGTGGGACTACCTATAATTCCCCTAGCTGTGTGGGACTACCTATAATTCCCCCAGAGCTGTGTGGGACTACCTATAATTCCCCTCAGCTGTGTGGGACTACCTATAATTCCCCTCTGAGCTTTTGTCACCTCCCACTCTAGTTTTGATCATTTCTCCATTCATTCCTATGGGACAAATTTCGCCGCGAAAATGACGATATTTCGTAAACCATTCGGCGAAACGACGAAGACTACCTATAATTGCCCTCAGAGCTATGTGGGAGGAGCTATAATTCCCCTCAGAGCTTTTGTCACCTCCCACTAGTTTTGAACATTTCTCCATTCATTCCTATGGGACAAATTTCGCCGCAAAAATGACGATATTTCGTGAACCATTCGGAAAAACGTTCCACAAAGTAATAGCACACCATTCGGGAACAATCCGCACGTTTTGGTATATATTCGGTATATGTAGCATAAAAACTGTGGGAGGAGTTAGCGTGCAAAATTTGGCTATAATAAGAATAAGAATAATAATAATAATATATATGTGAGATAACAATAAGTGATCTTGCTATGCAAGAACACTTAATAACTAGAAAAGATACAATTTCTGGGGAAATTGTGTGACGTGTTCTTGCCTCCACCTACTGGAGTGGGCGGAGTAACTGGGTGAAGTGGCTTGAGTAACTAAACATATTTTTTTTTTTCAAAAATGATTTTTTTATTTTTTTAATGATTTTTTTTTAAATTTTTTTTTGATTTTTATTTAATTATTTAAAAAAAAAAATATTTTCAAAAAATTTTTTTTTCAAAAAATTTTTTTTTTTTCAAAAATTTTTTTTTTTCCAAAAAGATTTTTTTTTAAAATTTCCTAATTTTCATTTTTTTTCTAAAATGATTTATTTTTTTTTTTTTATAAAAAAAAAAAAAATTAATTTTTTTTGGAGTTATTATTTTTTTTTTAAATGATATTTTTTTCAAAAATATTTTTTTTTCCCAAAAATATTTTTTTTTCAAAAAATATTTTTTTTTCAAAAAAGATTTTTTTTTTTCAAATTTCCTAATTTTCATTTTTTTTTTTCTAAAAATTATTTAATTTTTTTTTTTTTTATTATTTTTTTTTAAATTATTTTTTTTTTCAAAAATGTTTTTTTTTTTTTTAATGATTTTTTTTAATTATTATTTTTTTTTTTAAATGATATTTTTTTTTCTAAAAAATATTTTTTTTTTCAAAAAAGAATTATTTTTTTTAAAATTTCCTAATTTCATATTTTTTTTTCTAAAAAATTATTTTTTTATTATTTTTTTTTTTTTATTATTTTTTTTTAATTTTTTCTTTTCAAATTGCATAATTCCCCTCAGAGCTGTGTGGGACTAGTTATAATTCCCCTCAGAGTTGTGTGGGACTACCTATAATCCCCCTCAGAGCTGTGTTGGACTACCTATAACCCCCCTCAGAGCTGTGTGGGACTACCTATAATCCCCCAGAGCTGTGTGGGACTACCTATAATTCCCCTCAGAGCTGTGTGGGACTACCTATAATTCCCCTCAGAGCTGTGTGGGACTACCTATAATCCCCTCAGAGCTGTGTGGGACTACCTATAATCCCCCTCAGAGCTGTGTGGGACTACCTATAATCCCCTCAGAGCTGTGTGGGACTACCTATAATCCCCTCAGAGCTGTGTGAGAGGAGCTATAATTCCCCTCAGAGCTTTTGTCACCTCCCACTCTAGTTTTGAACATTTCTCCATTCATTCCTATGGGACAAATTTCGCCGCAAAAATGACGATATTTCGTGAACCATTCGGAAAAACGTTCCACAAAGTAATAGCACACCATTCGGGAACAATCCGCACGTTTTGGTATATATTCGGTATATGTAGCATAAAAACTGTGGGAGGAGTTAGCGTGCAAAATTTGGCTATAAGAATAATAATAATAACTAGAAAAATACAATTTCTGGGGAAATTGTGTGACGTGTTCTTATTCTCCCATCCCCCATTCTTTAGTGTCTCCAGCAATCAGATATCATCTCCATAGATATAGATCATATCAGTGGCGGCATGTCCTTAGGGGGCGCCTGGGCAACGCATTTTTTTTATTACAAAATTTTTTTTTTTTAAAAAATTATTTTTTTTTTAAATTTCTTTTATTTTTTTAAATTTCCTAATTTTCATTTTTTTTTTCTAAAATTATTATTTTTTTCTTTTCAAATTTCATAATTCCCCTCAGAGCTGTGTGGGACTACCTATAATCCCCCTCAGAGCTGTGTGGGACTACCTATAATTCCCCTCAGAGCTGTGTGGGACTACCTATAATCCACCTCAGAGCTGTGTGGGACTACCTATAATCCCCTCAGAGCTGTGTGGGACTACCTATAATCCCCCTCAGAGCTGTGTGGGACTACCTATAATCCCCTCAGAGCTGTGTGGGACTACCTATAATCCCCCTCAGAGCTGTGTGGGACTACCTATAATCCCCCTCAGAGCTGTGTGGGACTACCTATAATCCCCCTCAGAGCTGTGTGGGACTACCTATAATCCCCTCAGAGCTGTGTGGGACTACCTATAATCCCCCCCTCAGAGCTGTGTGGGACTACCTATAATCCCCTCAGAGCTGTGTGGGACTACCTATAATCCCCCTCAGAGCTGTGTGGGACTACCTATAATTCCCCTCAGCTGTGTGGGACTACCTATAATTCCCCTCTGAGCTTTTGTCACCTCCCACTCTAGTTTTGATCATTTCTCCATTCATTCCTATGGGACAAATTTCGCCGCAAAAATGACGATATTTCGTAAACCATTCGGCGAAACGACGAAGACTACCTATAATTGCCCTCAGAGCTATGTGGGAGGAGCTATAATTCCCCTCAGAGCTTTTGTCACCTCCCACTAGTTTTGAACATTTCTCCATTCATTCCTATGGGACAAATTTCGCCGCAAAAATGACGATATTTCGTGAACCATTCGGAAAAACGTTCCACAAAGTAATAGCACACCATTCGGGAACAATCCGCACGTTTTGGTATATATTCGGTATATGTAGCATAAAAACTGTGGGAGGAGTTAGTGTGCAAAATTTGGCTATAAGAATAATAATAATAATAATATATATGTGAGATAACAATAAGTGATCTTGCTATGCAAGAACACTTAACTAGAAAAGCTACAATTTCTGGGGAAATTGTGCGACGTGTTCTTGCCTCCACCTACTGGGTGGAGTGGCTTGAGTAACTAAACATTTATTTATATTTTTTTTTTTTAATATTTTTTTTAAATATTTTTTATTTTTTTTTTTTTTAATTTTTCTTTTCAAATTTCATAAGTCCCCTCAGAGTTGTGTGGGACTACCTATAATCCCCCTCAGAGCTGTGTTGGGACTACCTATAATTCCCCTCAGAGCTGTGTGGGACTACCTATAATTCCCTCAGAGCTGTGTGGGACTACCTATAATCCCCCTCAGAGCTGTGTGGGACTACCTATAATCCCCCTCAGAGCTGTGTGGGACTACCTATAATTCCCCTCAGAGCTGTGTGGGACTACCTATAATTCCCCTCAGAGAGCTGTGTGGGACTACCTATAATCCCCCTCAGAGCTGTGTGGGACTACCTATAATCCCCCTCAGAGCTGTGTGGGACTACCTATAATCCCCCTCAGAGCTGTGTGGGACTACCTATAATCCCCTCAGAGCTGTGTGGGACTACCTATAATCCCCTCAGAGCTGTGTGGGACTACCTATAATTCCCCTCAGAGCTGTGTGGGACTACCTATAATTCCCCTCAGAGCTGTGTGGGACTACCTATAATCCCCCTCAGAGCTGTGTGGGACTACCTATAATCCCCTCAGAGCTGTGTGGGACTACCTATAATCCCCCTCAGAGCTGTGTGGGACTACCTATAATCCCCTCAGAGCTGTGTGGGACTACCTATAATCCCCTCAGAGCTGTGTGGGACTACCTATAATCCCCTCAGAGCTGTGTGGGAGGAGCTATAATTCCCCTCAGAGCTTTTGTCACCTCCCACTCTAGTTTTGAACATTGCTCCATTCATTCCTATGGGACAAATTTCGCCGCAAAAATGACGATATTTTGTGAACCATTTGGAAAAACGTTCCACAAAGTAATAGCACACCATTCGGGAACAATCCGCACGTTTTGGTATATATTCGGTATATGTAGCATAAAAACTGTGGGAGGAGTTAGCGTGCAAAATTTGGCTATAATAAGAATAATAATAATAAGAATAATAATAATAACTAGAAAAAATACAATTTCTGGGGAAATTGTGTGACGTGTTCTTGCCTCCACCTACTGGAGTGGGCGGAGAAACTGGGTGGAGTGGCTTGAGTAACTAAACATTTATTTATTTTTTTCAAAAATAATTTTTTTTTTTTTAATGATTTTTTTTAAATGATTTTTTAGATTTTTATTCAATTTTTTCTAAAAATAAATTTTTCAAAATTATTTTTTTCAAAAAATTTTTCACATTTTTTTTTTCAAATTTCCTAATTTTCATTTTTTTTTTTCTAAAAAAATGATTTTTTTTTTTTTTTTTTTCAAAAATTTTTTTTTTTCAAAAATAATTTTTTTTTTTTTTCAAAAATTTTTTTTTTTTTTTCAAAAATAATTTTTTTTTTCAAAAATAATTTTTTTTTTTAATTTTTTTTTTTTTAATTTTTTTTTTTATTTTTTTTTAAAAATGATTTTTTTTTTTTTTTTTCTAAAAATGTTTTTTTCTTCAAATTTCCTAAATTTTCATTTTTTTTTTTTCTAAAATGATTGATTTTTTTTTTTTTTTATAAAAAATATTTTTTTCAAAAATTTTTTTTTTTTTTATTTTTTTTTTTTAATGATTTTTTTTTAAATTATTATTATTTTTTTTTTTCAAATTTTAATATATTTTTTCTAAAATTTTTATTTTTAAATTAAATTTTTTTCAAATTTCCTAATTTTCATTTTTTTTTTCTAAAATTATTATTTTTTTTTTTATTTTATTTTTTTTTTTTTAATTATTTTTTTTTTCAAATTTCATAATTCCCCTCAGAGCTGTGTGGGACTAACTATAGTCCCCCTCAGAGCTGTGTGGGACTACCTATAATCCCCTCAGAGCTGTGTGGGACTACCTATAATCGCCCTCAGAGCTGTGTGGGACTACCTATAATCCACCTGTGTGGGACTACCTATAATCCCCCTCAGAGCTGTGTGGGACTACCTATAATCCCAGTCAGAGCTGTGTGGGACTACCTATAATCCCCCTCAGAGCTGTGTGGGACTACCTATAATTCCCCTCAGAGCTGTGTGGGACTACCTATAATTCCCCCTCAGAGCTGTGTGGGACTACCTATAATCCCCCTCAGAGCTGTGTGGGACTACCTATAATCCCCCTCAGAGCTGTGTGGGACTACCTATAATTCCCCTCAGCTGTGTGGGACTACCTATAATTCCCCTCTGAGCTTTTGTCACCTCCCACTCTAGTTTTGATCATTTCTCCATTCATTCCTATGGGACAAATTTCGCCGCAAAAATGACGATATTTCGTAAACCATTCGGCGAAACGACGAAGACTACCTATAATTGCCCTCAGAGCTATGTGGGAGGAGCTATAATTCCCCTCAGAGCTTTTGTCACCTCCCACTAGTTTTGAACATTTCTCCATTCATTCCTATGGGACAAATTTCGCCGCAAAAATGACGATATTTCGTGAACCATTCGGAAAAACGTTCCACAAAGTAATAGCACACCATTCGGGAACAATCCGCACGTTTTGGTATATATTCGGTATATGTAGCATAAAAACTGTGGGAGGAGTTAGCGTGCAAAATTTGGCTATAATAAGAATAATAATAATAACTAGAAAAAATACAATTTCTGGGGAAATTGTGTGACGTGTTCTTGCCTCCACCTACTGGAGTGGGCGGAGAAACTGGGTGGAGTGGCTTGAGTAACTAAACATTTATTTATTTTTTTCAAAAAAATTTTTTTTTTTTTAATGATTTTTTTTAAATGATTTATTAGATTTTTATTCAATTTTTTCTAAAAATAAATTTTTCAAAAAATTATTTTTTTTCAAAAAAAATTTTCACATTTTTTTTTTTCAAATTTCGTAATTTTTTTTTTTTTTCAAAAAAATTTTTTTTTTAAAAATTTTTTTTTTTTCAAAAAAATTTTTTTTTTTCAAAAAAAAAAAAATTTTTTTTTAATTTTTTTTTCAAAAATAATTATTTTTTTAAAAATAATTTTTTTTTTAAATAATTTTTTTTTTTCAAAAAAATTTTTTTTTTTTTTCAAATTTCCTAATTTTCATTTTTTTTTTCTAAAATTATTTTTTTTTTTTTTTTTTTTTTTTATTTTTTTTTTTTAATTTTTTTTTTTTTTTTTCAAAAAAAATTTTTTTTTTTTTTTTTTCAAAAAATTATTTTTTTTTCAAAAAATTATTTTTTTTTTTTTTCAAAAAAATTTTTTTTTTTTTTTAAAATTTTTTTTTTTAAAAATGTTTTTTTTTTCAAATTTCCTAATTTTTCATTTTTTTTTTCTAAAATTATTATTTTTTTTATTTTTTTTTTTTTTTTATTATTTTTTTTTAATTATTTTTTTTTTTTTTTCAAATTTCATAATTCCCCTCAGAGCTGTGTGGGACTAACTATAATCCCCTCAGAGCTGTGTGGGACTACCTATAATCCCCTCAGAGCTGTGTGGGACTACCTATAATCGCCCTCAGAGCTGTGTGGGACTACCTATAATCCCCTCAGATGTGTGGGACTACCTATAATCCCCCTCAGAGCTGTGTGGGACTACCTACAATCCCCCTCAGAGCTGTGTGGGACTACCTATAATCCCAGTCAGAGCTGTGTGGGACTACCTATAATTCCCCTCAGAGCTGTGTGGGACTACCTATAATCCCCCTCAGAGCTGTGTGGGACTACCTATAATTCCCATCAGAGCTGTGTGGGACTACCTATAATCCCCTCAGAGCTGTGTGGGACTACCTATAATTCCCCTCAGAGCTGTGTGGGACTACCTATAATCCCCTCAGAGCTGTGTGGGACTACCTATAATCCCCCTCAGAGCTGTGTGGGACTACCTATAATCCCCCTCAGAGCTGTGTGGGACTACCTATAATCCCCCTCAGAGCTGTGTGGGACTACCTATAAATCCCCTCAGAGCTGTGTGGGACTACCTATAATTCCCCTCAGAGCTGTGTGGGACTACCTATAATTCCCCTCAGAGCTGTGTGGGACTACCTATAATTCCCCTCAGCTGTGTGGGACTACCTATAATTCCCCTCTGAGCTTTTGTCACCTCCCACTCTAGTTTTGATCATTTCTCCATTCATTCCTATGGGACAAATTTCGCCGCAAAAATGACGATATTTCGTAAACCATTCGGCGGAACGACGAAGACTACCTATAATTGCCCTCAGAGCTATGTGGGAGGAGCTATAATTCCCCTCAGAGCTTTTGTCACCTCCCACTAGTTTTGAACATTTCTCCATTCATTCCTATGGGACAAATTTCGCCGCAAAAATGACGATATTTCGTGAACCATTCGGAAAAACGTTCCACAAAGTAATAGCACACCATTCAGGAACAATCCGCACGTTTTGGGATATATTCGGTATATGTAGCATAAAAACTGTGGGAGGAGTTAGCGTGCAAAATTTGGCTATAATAAGAATAATAATAATAATATATATGATCGCCCTCAGAGCTGTGTGGGACTACCTATAATCCACCTCAGATGTGTGGGACTACCTATAATCCCCCTCAGAGCTGTGTGGGACTACCTACAATCCCCCTCAGAGCTGTGGACTACCTATAATCCCCCTCAGAGCTGTGTGGGACTACCTATAATCCCCTCAGAGCTGTGTGGGACTACCTATAATCCCCCTCAGAGCTGTGTGGGACTACCTATAATCCCCCCCTCAGAGCTGTGTGGGACTACCTATAATTCCCCCTCAGAGCTGTGTGGGACTACCTATAATTCCCCTCAGAGCTGTGTGGGACTACCTATAATTCCCCTCAGCTGTGTGGGACTACCTATAATTCCCCTCAGAGCTGTGTGGGACTACCTATAATTCCCCTGAGCTGTGTGGGACTACCTATAATCCCCCTCAGATCTGTGTGGGACTACCTATAATTCCCCTCAGAGCTGTGTGGGACTACCTATAATCCCCTCAGAGCTGTGTGGGACTACCTATAATCCCCCCTCAGAGCTGTGTGGGACTACCTATAATAATCCCCCTCAGAGCTGTGTGGGACAACCTATAATACCCCTCAGAGCTGTGTGGGACTACCTATAATTCCCCTCTGAGCTGTGTGGGACTACCTATAATTCTCAGAGCTGTGTGGGAGGAGCTATAATTCCCCTCAGAGCTTTTGTCACCTCCCACTCTAGTTTTGAACATTTCTCCATTCATTCCTATGGGACAAATTTCGCCGCAAAAATGACGATATTTCGTGAACCATTCGGAAAAAACGTTCCACAAAGTAATAGCACACCATTCGGGAACAATCCGCACGTTTTGGTATATATTCGGTATATGTAGCATAAAAACTTTGGGAGGAGTTAGCGTGCAAAATTTGGCTATAATAAGAATAATAATAATAACTAGAAAAAATACAATTTCTGGGGAAATTGTGTGACGTGTTCTTGCCTCCACCTACTGGAGTGGGCGGAGAAACTGGGTGGAGTGGCTTGAGTAACTAAACATTTATTTATTTTTTTCAAAAATAATTTTAATTTTTTTTTTAAATGATTTTTTTAGATTTTTTTATTCAATTTTTTTTTTCTAAAAATATTTTTTTATCAAAATTATTTTTTTTCAAAAATTTTTTTTTTCACATTTTTTTTTTCAAATTTCCTAATTTTCATTTTTTTTCTAAAAAAATGATTTTTTTTTTTTTTAAAAAAAAAATAATTTTTTTTTTTTTCAAAAATAATTTTTTTTTTTCCAAAATATTTTTTTTTTTTTTTTTATTAATTTTTTTTTTTTTTTTTTATTTTTTTTTTAAAAAAATTTTTTTTTTCATAATTTTTTAATTTTTTTTTTTTTTCTAAAAATTATTTTTTTTTTTTTTTTAAAAAAAATTATTTTTTTCAAAATTATTTTTTTTTTTTAATGATTTTTTTTTAATTATTATTATTTTTTTTTTAAAATTATATTTTTTTTTAAAAATTTTTTATTCAAAAAAGAATTTTTTTTTTTTCAAATTTCCTAATTTTCATTTTTTTTTCTAAAAAATTTTTTTTTTTTTTTTTTTTTTTTATTTTTATTTTTTTTTTTTAATTTTTTTTTTTTTTTCAAATTTCATAATTCCCCTCAGAGCTGTGTGGGACTAACTATAATCCACCTCAGAGCTGTGTGGGACTACCTATAATCCCCCTCAGAGCTGTGTGGGACTACCTATAATCCCCCCTCAGAGCTGTGTGGGACTACCTATAATCCCCCTCAGAGCTGTGTGGGACTACCTATAATCCCCTCAGAGCTGTGTGGGACTACCTATAATCCCCTCAGAGCTGTGTGGGACTACCTCTAATCCCCTCAGAGCTGTGTGGGACTACCTATAATCCCCTCAGAGCTGTGTGGGACTACCTATAATCCCCCTCAGAGCTGTGTGGGACTACCTATAATCCCATTCAGAGCTGTGTGGGACTACCTATAATCCCCCTCAGAGCTGTGTGGGACTACCTATAATCCGCCTCAGAGCTGTGTGGGGCTACCTATTATTCCCCTCAGAGCTGTGTGGGATAACCTATAATCCACCTCAGAGCTGTGTGGGACTACCTATAATCCCCTCTGTGTGGGACTACCTATAATTCCCACTCAGAGCTCTGTGGGACTACCTATAATTCCCCTCAGAGCTGTGTGGGACTACCTATAATTCCCCCCAGAGCTGTGTGGGACTACCTATAATCCCCCTCAGAGCTGTGTGGACTACCTATAATCCCCCTCAGAGCTGTGTGGGACTACCTATAATCCCCTCAGAGCTGTGTGGGACTACCTCAGAGCTGTGTGGGACTACCTATAATCCCCCTCAGAGCTGTGTGGGACTACCTATAATCCCCTCAGAGCTGTGTGGGACTACCTATAATCCCCCTCAGAGCTGTGTGGGACTACCTATAATTCCCCCTCAGAGCTGTGTGGGACTACCTATAATCCCCCCTCAGAGCTGTGTGTGGGACTACCTATAATCCCCCCAGAGCTGTGTGGGACTACCTATAATTCCCCTCAGAGCTGTGTGGGGGACTATCCCCCTCAGAGATGTGTGGGACTACCTATAATCCCCTCAGAGCTGTGTGGGACTACCTATAATCCCCTCAGAGCTGTGTGGGACTACCTATAATCCCCTCAGAGCTGTGTGGGACTACCTATAATCCCCTCAGAGCTGTGTGGGACTACCTAAATTCCCTCAGAGCTGTGTGGGACTACCTATAATCCCCCTCAGAGCTGTGTGGGACTACCTATAATGAGCTGTGTGGGACTACCTATAATCCCCCTCAGAGCTGTGTGGGACTACCTATAATTGCCCTCAGAGCTGTGTGGGAGGAGCTATAATTCCCCTCAGTGCTGTGTGGGAGGAGCTATAATTCCCCTCAGAGCTTTTGTCACCTCCCACTCTAGTTTTGAACATTTCTCCATTCATTCCTATGGGACAAATTTCGCCGCAAAAATGACGATATTTCGTGAACCATTCGGAAAAAACGTTCCACAAAGTAATAGCACACCATTCGGGAACAATCCGCACGTTTTGGTATATATTCGGTATATGTAGCATAAAAACTGTGGGAGGAGTTAGCGTGCAAAATTTGGCTATAAGAATAATAATAATAATAATAACTAGAAAAGATACAATTTCTGGGGAAATTGTGTGACGTCTTCTTGCCTCCACCTACTGGAGTGGGCGGAGTAACTGGGTGAAGTGGCTTGAGTAACTAAACTATTTATTTTTTTTTTCAAAAAATGATTTTTTTTTTAATGATTTTTTTTAAATGATTTTTTTTTTTATTTTTTTTAAAAAAAAATATTTTAAAAAATTATTTTTTTTTTCAAAAATTGTTTTTTTTTTCAAATTATTTTTTTTTCCAAAAATTATTTTTTTTTCCAAAAATTATTTTTTTTCCAAAAATTATCTTTTTTTCCAAAAATTATTTTTTTTTTCAAAAAGATTATTTTTTTTTAAATTTCCTCATTTTTTTTTTTTCTAAAATGATTGTTTTTTTTTTTTTATTAAAAAAAAAAAAAATAATTTTTTTTTGAGTTATTTTTTTTTTAAATGATATTTTTTTTTTCAAAAAAATATTTTTTTTTCCCAAAATATATTTTTTTTCAAAAAAGATTTTTTTTTTCAAAAAAAATATTTTTTTTTTTCAAATTTCCTAATTTTCATTTTTTTTTCTAAAAAAATTATTTTATTTTTTATTTTTTTTTTTTTTTTTTTTTAAATTATTTTTTTTCAAAAAATTTTTTTTTTTTTAATGATTTTTTTTAATTATTATTTTTTTTTTTTAAATATATTTTTTTTCTAAAATAATTTTTTTTTCAAAAAAGAATTTTTTTTTTTTAAATTTCCTAATTTTCATTTTTTTTTTAAAAAAAAATTATTTTTTTTTTTTTATTTTATTATTATTTTTTTTTTTATTTTCAAATTTCATAATTCCCCTCAGAGCTGTGTGGGACTAGTTATAATTCCCCTCAGAGCTGTGTGGGACTACCTATAATTCCCCCTCAGAGCTGTGTGGGAGTACCTATAATTCCCCTCAGAGTTGTGGGACTACCTATAATCCCCCTCAGAGCTGTGTGGGACTACCTATAATCCCCCTCAGAGCTGTGTGGGACTACCTATAATCCCCCTCAGAGCTGTGTGGGACTACCTATAATCCCCCTCAGAGCTGTGTGGGACTACTATAATCCCCCTCAGAGCTGTGTGGGACTACCTATAATCCCTCAGAGCTGTGTGGGACTACCTATAATCCCCCTCAGTGGGACTACCTATAATTCCCCTCAGAGCTGTGTGGGACTACCTATAATTTCCCTCAGAGCTGTGTGGGACTACCTATAATCCCCCTCAGAGCTGTGTGGGACTACCTATAATCCCCTCAGAGCTGTGTGGGACTACCTATAATCCCCTCAGAGCTGTGTGGGACTACCTATAATCCCCTCAGAGCTGTGTGGGACTACCTATAATCCCCTCAGAGCTGTGTGGGACTACCTATAATTCCCCTCAGAGCTGTGTGGGACTACCTATAATCCCCTCAGAGCTGTGTGGGACTACCTATAATCCCCTCAGGGCTGTGTGGGATTACCTATAATCCCCTCAGAGCTGTGTGGGAGGAGCTATAATTCCCCTCAGAGCTTTTGTCACCTCCCACTCTAGTTTTGAACATTTCTCCATTCATTCCTATGGGACAAATTTCGCCGCAAAAATGACAATATTTCGTGAACCATCCGGAAAAACGTTCCACAAAGTAATAGCACACCATTCGGGAACAATCCGCACGTTTTGGTATATATTCGGTATATGTAGCATAAAAACTGTGGGAGGAGTTAGCGTGCAAAATTTGGCTATAAGAATAATAATAATAATAATAATAATATATATGTGAGATAACAATAAGTGATCTTGCTATGCAAGAACACTTAATAATAATAATAATAATAATATATATGTGAGATAACAATAAGTGATCTTGCTATGCAAGAACACTTAATAATAATATATATGTGAGATAACAATAAGTGATCTTGCTATGCAAGAACACTTAATAATAATAATATATATGTGAGATAACAATAAGTGATCTTGCTATGCAAGAACACTTAATAATAATAATATATATGTGAGATAACAATAAGTGATCTTGCTATGCAAGAACACTTAATAACTAGAAAAGATACAATTTCTGGGGAAATTGTGTGACGTGTTCTTGCCTCCACATACTGGAGTGGCTTGAGTAACTAAACTTTTATTTATTTTTTTCAAAAATGATTATTTTTTTTTTTTTTAATGATTTTTTTTTAAATGATTTTTTTTTTTTTTTTTTATTTTTTATTTAATTATTTCAAAAAAAAAAAAAATTTTTTCAAAAAAATTTTTTTTTTTTTTCAAAAATTTTTTTTTTTTCCAAAAAGATATTTTTTTTCAAATTTCCTAATTTTCATTTTTTTTTTTCTAAAATGATTGATTTTTTTTTTTTTATAAAAAAAAAAAAAAATTTTAATTTTTTTTTTTTTTTTTTATTATATTTTTTTTTTAAAAAAGAAAAAAAATTTTTTTTGAAAATATTTTTTTTCAAAAAATTATTTTTTTTTCAAATTTCCTAATTTTTTTTTTTTTTCTAAAAATTATTTTTTTTTTTTTTTTTTATTTTTTTTTTTTTTTTTTTTCAAAAATTTTTTTTTGTTTTTTTTTTAATGAATTTTTTTAATTATTATTTTTTTTTAAATTATATTTTTTCTAAAATTTTTTTTTTTTTTTCAAAAAAGAATTTTTTTTTTTTAAATTTCCTAATTTTCATTTTTTTTCTAAAATTATTTTTTTTTTTTTTTTTTTTTTATTATTATTATTTATTTTTATTTTTTTTCAAATTTCATAATCCCCCTCAGAGCTGTGTGGGACTAGTTATAATTCCCCTCAGAGTTGTGTAGTACTACCTATAATCCCCCTCAGAGCTGTGTTGGACTACCTATAATTCCCCCACAGAGCTGTGTGGGACTACCTATAATTCCCCTCAGAGCTGTGTGGGACTACCTATAATCCACCTCAGAGCTGTGTGGGACTACCTATAAAACCCATCAGAGCTGTGTGGGACTACCTATAATTCCCCTCAGAGCTGTGTGGGACTACCTATAATCCCCCTCAGAGCTGTGTGTGGGACTACCTATAACTCCCCTCAGAGCTGTGTGGGACTACCTATAATTCCCCTCAGAGCTGTGTGGGACTACCTATAATCCCCCTCAGAGCTGTGTGGGACTACCTATAATTCCCCTCAGAGCTGTGTGGGACTACCTATAATCCCCCTCAGACCTGTGTGGGACTACCTATAATCCCCCTCAGAGCTGTGTGGGACTACCTATATCCCCCCCCTCAGAGCTGTGTGGGACTACCTATAATCCCCTCAGAGCTGTGTGGGACTACCTATAATCCCCCTCAGAGCTGTGTGGGACTACCTATAATTCCCCTCAGAGCTGTGTGGGACTACCTATAATTCCCCTCAGAGCTGTGTGGGACTACCTATAATCCCCCTCAGCTGTGTGGGACTACCTATTATTCCCCTCAGAGCTGTGTGGGACTACCTATAACTCCCCCTCAGAGCTGTGTGGGACTTCCTAAAATCCCCCTCAGAGCTGTGTGGGACTACCTATAATCCCCCTCAGAGCTGTGTGGGACTACCTATAATCCCCCCCTCAGAGCTGTGTGGGACTACCTATAATCCCCCTCAGAGCTGTGTGGGACTACCTATAATCCCCCTCAGAGCTGTGTGGGACTACCTATAATCCCCTCAGAGCTGTGTGGGACTACCTATAATCCCCCTCAGAGCTGTGTGGGAGGATCTATAATTCCCCTCAGAGCTTTTGTCACCTCCCACTCTAGTTTTAAACATTTCTCCATTCATTCCTATGGGACAAATTTCGCCGCAAAAATGACGATATTTCGTGAAACATTCGGCGAAACGTTCCACAAAGTAATAGCACACCATTCGGGAACAATCCGCACGTTTTGGTATATATTCGGTATATGTAGCGTAAAAACTGTGGGAGGAGTTAGCGTGCAAAATTTGGCTATAATAATAATAATAATAATAATAATAACTAGAAAAAATACAATTTCTGGGGAAATTGTGTGACGTGTTCTTGCCTCCACCTACTGGAGTGGGCGGAGAAACTGGGTGGAGTGGCTTGAGTAACTAAACATTTATTTATTTTTTTCAAAAATATTTTTTTTTTTTTAATGATTTTTTTTAAATGATTTTTTAGATTTTTATTCAATTTTTTCTAAAAATAAATTTTTCAAAATTATTTTTTTCAAAAAAATTTTCACATTTTTTTTTTTTTCAAATTTCCTAATTTTCATTTTTTTTTTTCTAAAATGATTGATTTTTTTTTTTTTATAAAAATTTTTTTGTTTCAAAAATATTTTTTTTTTTTTTTTTTTTTTTTATTTTTTTTTTCAAAAATAATTTTTTTTTTTTTTTTTCAAAAATAATTTTTTTTTTTCAAAAATATTTTTTTTTTTTTTTTTCAAAAAAAATTTTTTTTTTCAAAAAAATAATTTTTTTTTTAAAAATTTTTTTTAATTATTATTATTTTTTTTTTAAAATTTTTTTTTTCTAAATATTTTTAAATTAAAAATTTTTTTTTTTTTCAAATTTCCTAATTTTCATTTTTTTTTTCTAAAAATTTTTTTTTTTTTTTTTTTTTTTTTTTATTATTTTTTTTTAATTATTTTTTTTTTTCAAATTTCATAATTCCCTTCAGAGCTGTGTGGGACTAACTATAATCCCCCTCAGAGCTGTGTGGGACTACCTATAATCCCCTCAGAGCTGTGTGGGACTACCTATAATCGCCCTCAGAGCTGTGTGGGACTACCTATAATCCACCTCAGATGTGTGGGACTACCTATAATCCCCCTCAGAGCTGTGTGGGACTACCTACAATACCCCTCAGAGCTGTGTGGGACTACCTATAATCCCTCAGAGCTGTGTGGGACTACCTATAATCCCCCTCAGAGCTGTGTGGGACTACCTATAATTCCCCTCAGAGCTGTGTGGGACTACCTATAATCCCCCTCAGAGCTGTGTGGGACTACCTATAATTCCCCTCAGAGCTGTGTGGGACTACCTATAATTCCCCTCAGAGCTGTGTGTGACTACCTATAATTCCCCTCAGAGCTGTGGGACTACCTATAATCCCCCTCAGAGCTGTGTGGGACTACCTATAATTCCCCCTCAGCTGTGTGGGACTACCTATAATTCCCCTCAGCTGTGTGGGACTACCTATAATTCCCCTCTGAGCTTTTGTCACCTCCCACTCTAGTTTTGATCATTTCTCCATTCATTCCTATGGGACAAATTTCGCCGCAAAAATGACGATATTTCGTAAACCATTCGGCGAAACGACGAAGACTACCTATAATTGCCCTCAGAGCTATGTGGGAGGAGCTATAATTCCCCTCAGAGCTTTTGTCACCTCCCACTAGTTTTGAACATTTCTCCATTCATTCCTATGGGACAAATTTCGCCGCAAAAATGACGATATTTCGTGAACCATTCGGAAAAACGTTCCACAAAGTAATAGCACACCATTCGGGAACAATCCGCACGTTTTGGTATATATTCGGTATATGTAGCATAAAAACTGTGGGAGGAGTTAGCGTGCAAAATTTGGCTATAAGAATAATAATAATAATAATAATAATAATAATAATAATAATATATATGTGAGATAACAATAAGTGATCTTGCTATGCAAGAACACTTAATAATATATATGTGAGATAACAATAAGTGATCTTGCTATGCAAGAACACTTAATAAATTGATTGTTTATTGACGCAGGTATGATCACCAAATAACCTCACACAACCAATCCCATTTATGGTGAAGCGACAAGCAAGGAGTGTTTAATATGAAGAAAATAAAAACGCTCTTTATTATGAGATCCCTGATTTACACACCATATAGCAGCAGTCTATGATATTGCACAGTCAGTTCATGGAGTCATTAAACATGTCAGTACTAAAAACTGTCTGTGTTACATTATCAGAACAGCTTTGTATCTGATTGGTGACTGTGGAGGTACACGAACAGTATTTCTTTCCCATGTTGATGTAGTACTTTACAGAGTACACAGTAGCATTCACATTGACCCCGCCCCAGAGGAGCTCACAATTTACATTTCTCATCATAGTCACACACAACACATTTGTGTGTCTGGACTCTTCGCCCACTCCCAGACTGGTTATAATCAAGACTGTTGACCAGTGGCGGACGGTCCGCAAAGGGCGCCAGATGCATAGATTTCTACAAGCTTTTTTTTATTTTAGAAGCACAAGATTAAAGCCTGAGCTTCTAATTGGCTTAAAAAATGTTGAGCATGCCAACTTGTGACACTAGCGATTCAACATTCACTATTGTTTTCCTGCACCTCCTACCGGCCAATCAGGACAATCAGGTTGGCGGAAGCGGGTCTTAAGACCAGATTGGCCAGGAGGAGAAGCTGGGGAAGCTGCTGAAGCCGCCCGCGACCTGGATGGGGTAAGTGCGGACCTGGCAGGGAGGGACGGGGTTTGTTTGCCACCCCCCTCCCTCCCCAAAAAATAAAGCACCAGCCGCCACTGCTGTTGACCAACATCTCTTTACTGGTTGAATACCAGAACCCCATCCCTGCAAGTTTTTATATATACACTGACATACTGGCCGCCTTTAATACCTCATGAGCGGAGTGACCCCTGCTTAGGCGAAATTTGCTTGAAAAAGAATCTTTATTCTCTCAAACTTTGTTTAGAGTATGTATTCGGGGTAGCTTATTACATTGAGAGGTCTATTTATAGAAAGTTTGCCATCACAAAAAATCCCCATAATATGTCTAATATGTGTATTTGCTATGATCGCCAGCTCCACCTAGTGGCCATAATATGGTATTTTTGCTGAAATACTGCACACTGGAAAATACAGCTTTTTGGCCAAAAGATGGCGCTGACAGTCATAGGAAATACACATATTAGACTCATTATGGGGATTTTTCAAGATGGCTGTGTGAATGCCGAGTAACTTTTTTTTGTGTGTATTTTATTATTATGTGTATTGTCACTTTAAATAGTTTTTTTACTTTGTTTAAAAAAAATATATATTTTTTAATAATCAGGGTAATGAAGAGCCAAATTATTGGTACAGGAACAGATCAGGGATAGCCGGAAAAAAGCTTCCATAACCCTCATGAAGCATTAAAAGCCTAAAAATAAAAAAATGTAAAATAAAAAAACATTAAAAACCACCTTAATTTAGCCTTCTTCATTGACTCCAATGCATTTCACCAACATTTCTGGGACAGAAAAATACTAATCTTCTCTCTATTCCTATTAAAGACACCGACCCTCACATATGAAGATCCTAGAATTAAGGTTTGTGTTGCCCGGCGACAATCAATTCGATTCAAGCTTTCATTCCCCAACTGTCATTTCATTTTAAAGTGGAGGTTTGAAGTCATCGACAAGTATTTACAAGTGTACATTTGTGTCATTATTATACTGAACATTCTTGATCGGAGGAACATTAACCTGATTAGCAAAAAAAATCAGATAAGGTAACTTAAGGTACAACTGAAGGCAAAACTTTTTTTTTTTTTTTTTAGTTTTGGATAGAGTGGAGAAGGATTAGAACCCCTGTCAGGCTTTTTTGCTGTCTGTGTGCTCTCTATCTGCCCCTATTTTACAGTTATCACTGAGAGAGAAAGTAAAGGAAAATCCAGAATTTTGGGTTGTCACCAGAACAGGAATAGAGGGGAAATCTTCCAATGGGGACACTAGTTCTGGTGACACTTTGGAGGGATTTACTCTCACTTCCTGTTTTGGCTTTGGGACAGGAAGTGAAGGGAAATCTCCCCATGGGGCTCAGATGGCAAAAAAATTACAGCGGTTACAACTCTCTATCCGAATATAAAGAAAAATGTTTTGCCTTTAAATGCCAATATAATAAAACAAATAACAAAAAAAATAATAAAAAAAAATATAATACATCTCTTTACAATTCAAAGTCACTTTCTTTTTAACAAATCGAATATAAACAGGCACAGGAATGTACTAAAAGAAAGAGGAGCTGAACAGCCCCCCTTGCCTAAGTTGGACCAAACAATGCCCCATTCTGATTGGCTGCTATAAGTCATATAGGGACCAGAAATTGGGGGCAAACTTATTAAAAAGGATAGAAGAGGATGCTTTTGAAAAGAGACGAGTACTGGAAAAATCTTCCTTTCACAGACCTTGTGGAGGCCCCAGGAACTCTAAAAACGAGCCTAATGAAAGATGCCCGTCTTAAAGTGTATCTCCACCCAATGTTTTTTCGCCATAACATATGGAAATAGCCACTGCTGAATTTACACCTCTTCTCAGGGGCATTACTACATGTGATGGGGCCTCATAGGAATTCCATTAAGGGGCCCCTTGCCTCTCTAATTTCCATCTGATAAAAAATACTGATAGCTTTCACAGAAAATCCTATAGAGATTCCTATACTATTATTACCAATTATTACCAAGCGCTATTGCTAGTTGCATTGATCGCTGTATGGCCAGATAGTATTGGTCCCCATAGCAGGTGCATGGTCTTCCTCCACTATTCATTGATTGAAATATTTAATCCCAGCTATTCTAAACCAGAGTTCCATGGAACCCTGGCATTTCTCCAGAGGATCCTAAGGGTTCCTGGAGCTGTGACTAATTGAGATCCCACCTGATGGTTGTAGAGAGAGGAAAACCAGCAACTCGATCTTCCGCAATGAATACATTAATTAATCCAGGTGTGGTACAAAATAATACAGGGCTTACGCATTTCGTGTATAGCCATAGCTATGACTGAGGCTACATGCCAAACTGCGTAAGCCCTGTATTATTTTGTATTATTGTATGTATCATTTTGTACCACTCCTGGATTAATACATTTATTAATTGCGGAAGATCGAGTTGCCAGCTTTCCTTTATCTACATGTTTGTTTCCAGTGCTAGGAGGACACTACAAGACAGTGCACCATCCGCTGACCACTGTGGGGAATTACTACAGGTTTTTTCCACTATATTTCCACCTGATGGTGCCTGCATGGTTTCAGGGCCAATGCCACTTGGAAGAGCCAGCTGTATGATGCCAATGATCTTTTTTTATCTGTCTGTAAGTGTAGCATTCTGACCACCACTGTAAGGGGACATTCTTCTCACTGTTTTCCAATGTAAGGGACATTCTTCCCACTGATCACCAATGTAAGGAGACATTCTTCCCATTCATGACCAATTTAAGGCACATTCTTTGCACTGACCACCAGTGTAAGGAGCATTCTTCCCACTGATGACCAATGTAAGGGGCATTCTTCCCAAGGTCCACCAATTTAAGGCAGACAATATTCCCACTGACCACCAATGCAAGGAGACATTCTTTCCATTGATGACCATTGACCCTTCTATGGGACATTCTTCCCACTGACGACCAATGTAGGGGACATGCTTCCCACTGATCCCCAATGTAAGGGGCCATCCTTGCCACCGATTGCAAATGTAAGGGGCCATCCTTCCCACTGATCACCAATCTAAAGGACATTCTTCCCACCTACCACCAATGTAAGGGACATTCTTCCCACCGACCACCAATGTAAGGGACATTCTTCTCACTGATCACTAATGTAGGGGGCCATCCTTCCCACTGATCACCAATCTAAAAGGACATGCTTCCCACTGATCACCAATGTAAGGGGCCATTCTTCCAACTGATCACCAATGTAAGGGGCATTCTTCCCACTGATCACCAATCTAAAGGACATTCTTCCCACTGATCACCAATGTAAGGATCATTCTTCCCACTGATCACCAATGTAAAGGACATTCTTCCCACTGATCACCAATGTAATGATCATTCTTCCCACTGATCACCAATCTAAAGGACATTCTTCCCACTGATCACCAATGTAAGGGGCATTCTTTCCACTGATCACCAATGTAAGGGGCATTCTTTCCACTGATCACCAATGTAAGAGGCCATTCTTACAACTGATCACCAATGTAAGGATCATTCTTCCCACTGATCACCAATCTAAAGGACATTCTTCCCACTGATCACCAATATAAGGAGCATTCTTCCCACTGATCACCAGTGTAAGGGACATTCTTCTCACTGATCGCCAATGTAAGGGACATTCTTCTCAATGATTGCAAATGTAAGGGACATTCTTCCCACTGATCACCGATGTAATGAGCATTCTTTTACTAACTGAAGTAAGGCTGCATTAACCCAAATAAAGTAGATATACTTCTAGTAAACCTCTCCAATCTTCAACTGGGGCACTTTCCATTCCTTCTCTTCCTTCCTTCCTTCTCTTCTAATCTTTAGCTTTCTGCTGGGAGGTTGTTAAATGATGGGGTTTTATGCAGCAGTCTCAATAGAAACGTTTTCTCCTCTTATCAGACGAAGCAACACTTAGGCCCCTTTCACACTGGGGCGTTTTTCAGGCGGTACAGCGCTATAAATAGCGCCTGTGTACCGCCTGAAAAAATCCGGCCCCATTCACTCCAGTGTGAAAGCCGGCGGGCTTTCACACTGGAGCGGTGCGCTAGCAGGACGGCAAAAAAAGTCCTGCTAGCAGCATCTTTGGAGCGGTATAGGAGCGGTGGATTCACCGCTCCTTCCCATTAATTTGAATGGGAAACCGCGGTAAAACCGCTGCAATACTGCCGCAAAGCGCCGCTACGGCGGCGCTCTGCGGGGGGTCTTTAACCCTTTTTCGGCCGCTCGCGGGGGGGTAAAATCACACCGCGAGCGGCCGAATACCGCGGCTAAAACAACGGTAAAGCAGCGCTAAATATAGCGCTGCTTTACCGTCACCGTGGCTCCCCGCCCCAGTGTGAAAGGGGTCTAACAGAGTTAATTTTTCAATGTATATGGAACCACTATAAATTTGGGGTCCAACAGTGGACCTTTCAATTGTCAACTGGCCATGGTCCTTGTATCCCAGCAAGGGTGGCTGTCTCATTCCTCATCACTACACCAATGGAAGCCTCATCGTTGTATGTCTATATAACTGAGATGCTCTAAGACTTACAACTTTTTTTGAAAGCCATCTGAGTGTATTGTAGAACAATTTTTGGACCCCTGTACACATTTAGCTTGAACCTGTTCAAAAAGAAATTAGCAGCACTTCAGCACCAAAGCACTGTACGTCCTTATCGAATACTCCATGAAGGTCTGTTCAAAGGACCATTGGTGTCCAGCATTAATTAGACTGGGTACACAATAACTTGTGCGCAACCTAAAATTGGAGGACCTGAGGTATACAAGGCTGCAGATATCTGCGTCACTGATAACGTACGTAGCATTTGTGTACAATTCTGAATGAATTGAAGTGACACAATTGTGTAACAATTTAAAAAAATAATCCAATTCCTAAAAGGTGAGATAAGGACAGTCCTTCACAGTAAGGTACGATAGCCGTTCTGCAGTTAAGGTTGCAGGCCGATAAATTGTCACTTTAGTGTCTTCATAATGTCAGTTTGTGTGACCACTCTGCATGAGCAGCTGACCGGTCAGCCACCGGTGGTCATATTATATGTGGCCAAGGCGGTAACGTTTTGTGGGTGGAGGTTGACCCAATCAGGAAAAGTGCTGAGTCCGAATATACTGGATGCCCAGGTGTTCATGGCAAGGCTAAGGAGGAGAACGCCCATTAGGTTCATTAGAAGTCCTGTCTTTGCCTGCAAAGGGAAGCCAAAAAGTAGACAAGAAAGTGTTAGAGAGCTGCCCCAATAGATATACAATATAACATGTTGTGCTGTAGTTATTCAATGAATCACAGCTACACTACTATCTTGTGCTGAGAGAAACCCTGCCTCTGGCTGGCATCTTCCTTAACCAATAATCCAGGAAATCATGTATGGATGTTGTGTGGCTCCTAGCTCCTTATAGTTCTCAATTTCAATAATTTCTGATAATGTATTACTAAGCCAACAAAACAAAGATATAAGGTGAGGTTCACTCTTGTGCAGGTGGTTGCCACTGCGGGACCCCACCTGTTCCTGCACCCGCAACCACCCAGACAAAGAACTCTCTGCTGCTTAGGAGGTGAATAGGGGTACCATTAATGCTAATAACACCCCCACACACTGAAAGCCGCAGCGTGGTTTCCTCGCACTAGGAACCACACTGTACTATGCCGTTTCCCTGCGGCCGTAGGGGCCTTTCTCTGCGTTTTCAGTGGATACAGTAGCCCATTCAAATGAATAGACTGCTGTGTACGAGCAATGCAGCTGCAGGGAAACTGCACAAGTGTGAACCTAGCCTAAGGAGGGTGTTTTGGTGATTTTAAACATAGATAAAAGATATAAGCCAGCAAAGTCAGGACTTGAAATTTGCTCTGGGTCAATGACTAATTACTGAAGCCTGGGGATTGGCATGGCAGCCAAAAAAAATTAAGAACTGGCAATTTCAGAAGGAGGCTAGCAAAGGTATATATATATATATATATATATATATATATATATATATATATATATATATATATATATATATATATAGTGTATATATTTACACTATATTACCAAAAGTATTGGAAAGCCTGCCTTTACGCGCACTTGAAATTGAATCGCATCCCAGTCTTAGTCCGTAGGGTTCAATATTGAGTTGGCCCACCCTTTGACCATTCTTCCAGAAGCGCATTTGTGGGTTAGGCACTGATATTGGTCCAGAAGGCCTGGCTCGCAGTCTCCGCTATAATTTATCCCAAAGGTGTTTTATGGGGTTGAAGCTCTTTGCAGGCCAGTCAAGATCCTCTACCCCAGACCCCAAACTCCACCTCCTTAACCACTTTCAGACCGGACCAATTTGCAGCCAAAGGACCAGGCCCCTTTTTGCGTCGCTTTAACTGACAATTGCGCGGTCGTGCGACGTGGCTCCCAAACAAAATTGGCGTCCTTTTTTTCCCACAAATAGAGCTTTCTTTTGGTGGTATTTGATCGCCCCTACGGTTTTTATTTTTTGCGCTATAAACAAAAATAGCGCGACAATTTTGAAAAAAATGCATTATTTTTTACTTTTTGCTATAATAAATATCCCCAAAAAATATATAAACATTTTTTTTCCTCAGTTTAGGCCGATACGTATTCTTCTACATATTTTTGGTAAAAAAAAAAAAAATCGCAATAAGCGATTATTGATCGGTTTGCGCAGAACTTATAGCGTTTTCAAGATAGGGGATAGTTTTATAGCATTTTTATTAATAATTTTTTTTTTATTAGTAATGGCGGAGATCTGCGATTTTTTTTGTGACTGCGACATTATGGCGGACACATCGGACATTTTTGACACATTTTTGGGACCATTGTCATTTTTACAGCAATTAATGCTATTTAAATGCATTAATTCCTGTATAAATGACACTGGCAGTGAAGGGGTTAACCACAAGGGGGCGGGGAGGGGCTAAGTGTGCCTAGGGGTGTATTTCTTACTGTGGGGGGGCGTGGCTGTCAGCTAGTGAATGCTGATCTCTGCTCCAATCACAGGGAGCAGAGATCGGCGTCACCAGTTGCTAGGCAGAATGGGGAGATGCTGTTTATCTCGGCATCTCCCCGTTCAGCCGCCCGTGAGACGATCGCGGGGGTCCCCCGCGGCGATCGAGTCCGTGGGGACCGCGATCGGACTCACGGGGGTCCCGACCGCGCGCCGCTCCCGATGGCATGGACAGGCTAAAGGAGGGACTTATATACACGCCCTCCTGCCTGTACGTGCCATTCTGTCGACGTACATCTGTGTGCGCCGGTCGGGAAGTGGTTAAAACACTCCTCCACCTTCTTCCACATGTCTTACTTCATGTCTTACTTTGGTTGCTGTATTAAAGTGTTTGGTAAGTCTAAAATATTATTCACTTCCAGCCCCTTTATTAGAGGCTGGCATACCACACTATCCAAGTCCTTTGTAAAAACGAGCGCTCTAAATACCTCTTTAGAGCTGTCTTCAGACCGTCACATTACTCGCGGACGCTTTACAACTCCGAGACATTGCTTCTACGGGAGGGGCCGTGATCTCCATGGAGATCATGTGACCTCCCGCAGAAGGAATGTCTCGGAGCTGTAAAGCAGCCGCGAGTCACGTGACCGGCCTGAAGACAGAGCTCTAAAGAGGTATTTAGAGTGCTTGTTTTTTTTACAAAGGACTTGGATAGTGTGGTATGCCATAGTAGAGGGGCTGGCAGTGACAATTTTAGGGTTTTTATTTTTAATAGCAGCGGTGGGGGGTGGGGGGGGGTGGAGACAGAGACACAGAGAAGACGCTGACATGCAGGAAGGAGGGGGAGAGAGGAGAGCAGGGAGGACAGCTACGTCAGGGGCATACAGGAGATTGGCAGATTCAAGGAGGTTTTTTTTACTTCACTTTTTTTTTTTTAGTTTAGAGGGGGCAGATTACACAGCACAAGCATTGTGCTGTGTAATCTGCTTTAAAGGGACCAGAATCAGATTTTTTGGGGTGATTAACAAACACTTTAAGCTGAAGCATCCAGTTGGCTCTAGTACCTCCCTGCACACTGTAGTTGGCACCGCCTCTCTCACTTGCTGGGAGATCATCCAGTCAGGGTGTCGGCATCTGAGGCACCTGCATCTCCCTTGTCCCAATCCTGCACTCAATGGGAGCCACTCAGGAGATCAGATCTGTTGGATTGTGAGAAATCATACAGCATTACATTAAAGCTGACCTGTGACACTAATTGTATGTCTAATACCCGATGGGCTGCTGGTAATCACTGTAGTATTTGGCAATACTATTGTGATAGCCGCGATCTTCCATATCCTGTCTAGAGCAGCTTCCTTTCTGCACACCGACCACAGTGAGGGGGGGGGGGGGCACTTGCTTGGCACACTGCCTTGTATTTTTTATTTCAAAGAACACAAGTCCTTGTCTGTGTCGATGAGGTAGAGAGGAAAGATAGAAACATAGACGTGATCCATCGAGTCGGAGCTTGTTGTCGGAAGTTCCAACCGTGTGTAGGTGTTACGCCGAGCGCTCCGGGTGTCCCCTCTATCCCGGAGCGCTCACGGCGCCCGTTGTCCTGCAGCACCTCGGTCAGCTCCTCTGACCGCAGGCGCTGCTCTGCCGATGGGATGCGATCCTCGCGGCGGCCTCCGTCTGCCCGGGGATCGCATCTCTCTCTCTCCTCACCTGCCCCCGCCTGTGTCTCCCTGCGCGCGCGTCCCCGCTCCCCAGGCGCGCGCGCGCTACTCGGCTGGTTCTTAAAGGGCCAGCGCACAAGTAATTGGTGCCTGGCCCAAATTTATGTTACACCCAAAACACTTCCCCTTCCTGTCCTGGCCGGATCTTGAGTTGCCTTTAGTGCCCAGTGAAAGCGTTGTGTGTTTTGCTCCTACTGTGTATCCAGACCTTTGCTGTTGCCCCCGACTACGAACCTTTGCCACCTGCCTTGACCCTTTGCTACGTTTGACCTTGCCTCTGCCTAATCCTTGTGTACCGCGCCTGTCTCAGCTGTCAGTGGGGTCGAGTTGCTATTGGAAGACAAGACCTGGTTGCTACCGCCGCTACAAGTCCATCCCGCCTTGCGGCGGGCTCTGGTGAAAACCAGTAGCAACATTAGAACCGGTCCTCCAATACAACCCGTGCTATCGCCCCATTGGCATAGGGGATCCACCTCCTGTTCCCCGCCGTACCCGGAACGTGACAGTAGGCTCCATCGGACAGTTTCCATCGGAATTTCCGTTGCACAAAATTTGCAAGATTCAGTTTGAGCCAACATCCGTTGGAAAAAAAACATGGGATTTTGTTGTCGGAATGTCCAATCGTGTGTACGCGGCATAAGGGGTGTATTTCTAAAAAAAAAAAAATTGCAGAGCTATTTATCATGTGAATTTAATGTTTCTAAGCAATTTTCTCTCCAGTTCAGATGTTCTTCATACATGAGAATAGAATGAATCAGATGAATACCACTTTACGGCCACTAGACGGAGCTGATGATCATAGAAAATATTTATTTACTGCTTCCCTCACGCAGATATACTGCAGCAGAAGGGCACGTACAGGTAGATTAACGTACCTGTATGTTGCCCTCTAAGAGGCAGCTCGCGGCCCGCTGGGAGACCATGATCGCGGGTCCCGCGGACTCAATGTCCATGGGGATACCTGCGATCGTCTCACTGTGAGGAAGAACGGGGAGATGCTAATGTAAACAAGCATCTCCCCGTTCTGCCTAATGACACTGATCACTGCTCCCTGTAATCGGAAGCTATGATCAGTGATGTGTCACAACTAGCCCATCCCCCCCCCCCCACAGTTCGAATCACTCCCTAGGACACACTGAATCCCTACAGCGCCACCTAGTGGTTAACCCCTTCACTGCCAGTGAAATTTTTACAGTAATCAATGCAATTTTTTTAGCATTGATCACTGTATTAATGCCAATGGTCCCAAAAATGTGTCAAAAGTATCCGACGTGTCCGCCATAATGTCGCAGTCATGATAAAAATCGCTGATCGCCGCCATTACTAGTAACAAAAAAATTATCAATAAAAATGCCATGAAACTATCCCCTATTTTGTAGACGTTATAACTTTTGCGCAAACCAATCAATATACGCTTATTGCGATTTTTTTTTTTTTTGGGGATGTTTATTATAGCAAAAAGTTAAAAAAAATGTGTTTTTTTAAATTGTCGCTATTCTTTGGTTTATAGCGCAAAAAATAAAAAACCGCAGAGGTGATCAAATCCCACCAAAAGAAAGCTCTATTTGTGGGGAAGAAAGGACGTTGATTTTGTCTGGGAGCCACATCGCATGAATTGGCAAAAAGTGCTCTGGTCTTTGGCCAGCCAAATGGTCCGGGGCTTAAGTGGTTAATCTTTATAATTACAGTGCAGGGCATACAATTCCACTATTTATTTCTTCGCTAAAAAAACAGGCTGTATTCCATGGGCACTGATCAGGCTGCATTCCATGGGAACTGGGAAGGCTGCATTTCACGGGCACTGATCAGGCTGCATTTTATGGACATTGATCAGGCAGCATTTCATGGGCATTGATCAGACAGCATTTCATGGGCACTCTTAAGGCTGCATTTCATGGGCACTGGTAAGGCTGCATTTCATGGGCACTGGTAAGGCTGCAGTCTCTGACTATCTCCTGTACTACATCTGCAGGCTCTGATCGTGATAACGTGATAATGACATTGTCGAAATGGGGCAGAGCATGTGGGACAGCTCAGACAATACTCTGCCAATACTATGCAATACTCTGCCAATAATCCGCCAATACTATCCAATAATCCGCCAATACTATCCAATACTCTGCCAATACTATCCAATACTCTGCCAATACTATCCAATACTCTGCCAATACTATCCAATACTCCGCCAATACTATCCAATACTCCGCCAATAAATTTTAACAAAAAAAAAAAAAAAAGAATTTTTTTCTTTTACCGAATTTTCAGTCTTTTTTGATTTATAGCTCAAAAAATAAAAAACCCAGCGGTGATTAAATGCCACTAAAATAAAGCTCTATTTGTATGAAAAAAAGGACAAACATTTCATATGGGTACAGTGTTGCATGACTGAGTAATTGTCATTCAAAATAAATGTGAGCACCGAAAGCTGAAAATTGGTCTGGTTAGGAAGGGGGTTTAAGTGCCCAGTGGTCAAGTGGTTAATTATTATGGTCTGTTCCATCTGGTGGCAATAATGCAATATTTTCCAGATTCACTCTATTAATATGTGCAAAGAACATCCAACCTGGAGAGAAAATAGCTTAGGAACTTTGGATTTTGTCAGCATTTGCACAGAACAAATGTACAGGTAGTTTCGCAGAATGAATAGTCCTGTGCATTTTTTTTTTGAAATACACCCCTAAATGTCAGCGCCCCCCCAGTCATGTACCCACCACTTCTAACCCTTGCCCCTCCTGGGGCAAGCTATCAGCCTCCACAGATTCTAGTTCCATCCAATCATCCCAGTGGATATAAAGTCAAATGATGACATCACAGTTTCTTAATGGATCAGAAAATACACATAGATGTTAAATAAATGGGAATTCAGGCATGGGAAAGTCACACCATTCTTGCTGTCCCATTAGAGATAAAAGTGACCCATACCTTCTTTTTTTTTGGGTGGAGTTGGCCTTTGAGTCTTATAGAGTTGATGTGACGAGACATACCTGCATTTGGAGAGGATCCTGATTGTAGTTGGAGTGTACGGTGGCATCGTGGAGGGTATGTGTCAGTGTCAGCTGTTGTCTGAGCTGTCCCACAACATTAGAAATTCACACACTTATTAGGAAGTTACAGGACACCCCTTCCCTGCTGACTTGGCAATTTACTGAACCTCCTACAGGAAAACCCCTCAGTGTTCTATGGAACTTATTTAGAATTTCAATGAGATATTTTACATTCATTTAAAAAAAAATAAGTGCAAAGAAGATTATTTTCAATTACTGTTTTCTTTTCCTCTCTCTGACCCTTACTCCTCTCCTTTCATCCTTTCCATTCTCAATCTCTACCTTCCCTGGACACTTCCATTCCATCCCCCTGCCCCCCCCCCCCACCTCCACCCAAAATCCCCTAGCCCCCTACCACACACTCCATATTAGGGGGGCACCGATACCACTTTTTTAAGACCGAGTACAAGTACCGATACTTTTTTTCAAGTACTCGCCGATTACTGATAGTTTTTTTTCTAATGTCATGTGACAGTAGCACTGAGAGGTGAAAATGGGGGGTAACTAGTGCGCTCAACCAATAATGAATAAATATATGAGGAAAGCCGCCAACATATAAGTGATCTCACACTGCAAATAGATATATAAATAGGGGGGTATGTGGCGCTAACCACTATAAAGATAACCTCTGGGAACTCTTCAGGCGTGTAAATTCCAAAAGATGGGTGACCTTAACCACTTCAGCCCCGGACCAATTGGCAGCCAAAAGGACCAGGCCCCCTTTTTGCGATTCGGCACTGCGTCGATTTAGCTGACAATTGTGCGGTCGTGCGACGTGGCTCCCAAACAAAATTGGCGTCCTTTTTTTCCCACAAATAGAGCTTTCATTTGGTGGTATTTGATCGCCCCTGCGGTTTTTATTTTTTGCACTATAAACAAAAATAGAGCGACAATTTTGTAAAAAATGCAATATTTTTTGCTTTTTGCTATAAGAAATATCCCCAAAAAAATATATAAAAAAACATTTTTTTTCTCAGTTTAGGCCGATACGTATTCTTCTACATATTTTTGGGTAAAAAAAAAAAAAAAAATTAAAAAAAAAATCGCAATTAGCGATTATTGGTTTGCGGAAAAGTTATAGCGTTTACAAAATAGGGGATAGTTTTATAGCATTTTTATTAATATATTTTTTTTACTAGTAATGGCGGCGATCAGCGATTTTTATTGTGACTGCGACATTATGGCGGACACATCGGACATTTTTGACACATTTTTGGGACCATTGTCATTTATACAGCAATCAATGCTATTTAAATGCATTGATTCCTGTATAAATGACAGTTGTAGTGAAAGAGTTAACCACTAGGGGGAGGGGAGGGGTTATGGGCTGTGACGTGTGTGTGTGTTTTTTTACATTAGGGGGCGGGGCTGACGTCTGACGTCATTGATCGGCTTTCCCAATGACCGGGAACAGCCAATCAATGACAGGCAGAGTAGGAAGCGCGGGGAGAGGTTTGTTTACACATACCTCTCCCCGTTCTTCAGCTCCGTGACCCGATCGCGGGACACCAGAGGCGATCGGGTCCGCTGGTCCCGCGGCCGGGGTCACGGAGCTCCCGACCGGGCAGGCATTTAAAGGGCCACGTACCGGTACGTGCTTTTGCCTGCCCGTGCCATTCTGCACATGTATACATGCAGTGGGCGGTCGGGAAGCGGTTAATTATAATTTGATCAATTTTAGATAAAATGCAAATATCATATCTGAATGGATAAACAATGTATCGACAAATGACAATATCTTCAATAGCAATAAATAAATATATAAAATGTGAATAAAAGGAATACGTGCAGAAGTGTGATCAATAAATATGACCAATAAAAGTGCGCTGGGATAAAAAATCTCTTAAAATTGATAGCAATGTGATAATATGGTAAATGAATGACTATTAAAAACGTGCTGAGATAAAATCTTCAACGATGATGTTAAAATATTTGTGATGTACAATCCCAGGCAATGTGATGAATGAACTAAAATAGGAAGGAAATGCCTTCTGTGAATATATAACGTAAAAATCGAAAGTGCACAGTGCAACGTGCAAAAATAGTGAGAAAGACCAAAATGCTGGTCTAGGAAGTGCAAGAAGAAATAACGAAATAAACATCTGCGATATCAGCAAAGTGACTGCAATAAGTGATTCAGACTAAATCACTGTGAAGGTAATTCATAAAATAAGGGGAATCCTCAGAAGAAGGAGGATCAACTCAGTGGTGCACTACAAATCCAAGTTTGATAGAAATAAAAATAAAAATTGCACAGGAATGGCAACAGGGCAAAGATGCCAGCACAGTCCGTTTTAAGAATGGAAATTCTTGATAAGAGTTAAGCCCCATACACACGTGCGGAGTATCCGAGGACCAGGTCCGTCGTACTTTGTCCGATGTTGGTTTTGCGTACACACGGTCAGACAAAGTTGTCGGAAAATCCGATTATTCTGAACGTGGTGACGTTTGTTGCCTACGACGGGACTACGTAGAGGCTAGTAGCCAATAGCTTTGGTCTTGTAATGTGATCTGAGCATGCGTAGCACTTTGTCTGTCGGAATTCGCTACACACGATCGGATTTGGTGTGATCGGACTTTGTTGTCAAAAAATCTATCCAGCAGGAGATAGGTCTTTGTCCGTCAGACAATCCGATGGAAACTGTCCGATGGTGCCTACACATGGTCGGAATTTCCGACAACATTGTCTGATAGGACAGAATCCATCAGAAAATCCGACCGTGTGTATGGGGCTTAAAACAAATAGAGAGTTCCAATGTGATATATAAATCAGAGTTCAGTGATATTCTGTGCAGAAGTGCTCCGTGTTGTTTTCAGGGGTGCACCCCACTGTTTCCCCCCAGCCTCTCACCTCTAATAGCGGCCTCTACAGGCCTAGTAAAGCAGGTAACTTTGGGTATTGGTCCTGGTGACTATCCTGGTGTGTCCTCCTATGTATTCCTATGGGCTCCCCTGTAACATGCTCCGGTCCCCATATCCCATCCAAACGTCACTCCAGACTGCAGGGATCACTCCCAGCTCAGATCAGCATAAGTGGGTAAGGGACAAAGAAAAGCGCTCCAATGTGAAGTAAATTAAAACAATTTTTAATGTCAAAATATCCACTCACATAAAGACAGCATGAAACCGCGTATGATGGACGAACTTCCGGTCCTCGGCCGAAAAACTGGAAGTAAACAATAGGCACCTGACTTCCTCCCCCACGCGTATCGTCACAGGTCACATGACTTTGTTCATTCATCACATTGCCTGGGATTGTACATCACAAATATTTTAACATCATCATTGAAGATTTTATCTCAGCACGTTTTTAATAGTCATTCATTTACCATATTACCACATTGCTATCAATTTTAAGAGATTTTTTATCCCAGCGCACTTTTATTGGTCATATTTATTGATCACACTTCTGCACTTATTCCTTTATTCACATTTTATATATTTATTTATTGCTATTGAAGATATTGTCATTTGTTGATACATTGTTTATCCATTCAGATATAATATTTGCATTTTATGTAAAATTGATCAAATTATAATTAAGGTCACCCATCTTTTGGAATTTACACGCCTGAAGAGTTCCCAGAGGTTATCTTTATAGTGGTTAGCGCCACATACCACCCTATTTATAGCACTGATAGGTGGCACTGACTAATGGGCATGGATGAGCACTGATAGGTGGCACTGACTAATGGGCACTGATATGCAGCACTCATGGGCACTGATGAGCACTGATAGGTGGCACTGATATGCAGCACTCATGGGCACTGATGAGCACTGACATGCAGCACTGATGGCTGACACTTATGGGCACTCATAGGTGGCACTAATAGGTGGCACTTATGGGCAATGATAGGTGGAACTGATGTGCAGGCAGTGGCACTGAAATGCAGCACTGATTACATTGGCAATTGCTGGCATGGAAAATAAATGAGAGACAATAACAGTTGGAAGATTTTGCAACTCAAGTGCTGCGAGGCCCATCTTAGTACACCCTGCACTCGGCAGAAAGCCTACAGTCAGTAGGCAGCAGCGGACATCTTGTTACACCCAGCCAATATAGTTAATGAACTATATGGGCTGGGTGTAACAAGATGTCCGCAGCACCTTGTGACTGCAGGTTTACTGCGGCCGAGTGCAGGGTGTACCAAGATGGGCGTTGCAGTGTTCAATCTCTGACGGAGACACGGGCCGTCACTTCCGTTAACGAATGTGAGGACCCAGGTCACCGATTCTGATGGCACATGCGGCTGCAACCCACACCTCTGCCCTGGCCAGCTTACCTTTCGCTGCTGCCAGGACTCGCTCTCCGCTCCGCCCTCTGACTCCCGGGAGCGCCTCTTCATGCAAAGGTATTGGATTAGGCATCGGGGGCAGTTGTCGAGTTGTCGTTAGAAGCACCTTCTTAAATTGACAGGACTAATCTGTGTACCACATGAGTACATACTGTAGCCAGTCTGTGGGAGCCAGAATTATTGTTGGTTGGTAGGGGATCAAATACTTTTTTACTGAACTGCAACTCAAATTTATTTTTTTTGGTTGATATTCTGTCTTCTGTCTCTATGTGGGTAATAAATGTGAGTCATGAGAATATGTGGGCAATAAATGGGCAGTCGTGACAATATGTGGGGAACAAATGAGCATTAATCATAATATGTGGGTAACAAATGGGCACTCATGACAATATGTGGACAACAAATGGGTAATGATCACAATATGTGTGCAACAAATGGTCAGTCATGACACTATGCTGGCTACAAACAGGCAGTCATGACAATGTGAGAGCAACACAGCTGTAACAATGAGTGGACAATGACAATTGTTAATGTAATGAGGCACCCCTAGGGGGCAGTTTTAGTGGCACCATGGCTTACAGGAGGCAGGTTGAATGATGCCCACATTAACCCAGAAGAGACTAGTGGCGCAGGACAAATTAAGATGCGGGGGGAGGGGAAGGGGGGTGCAGAACTGGAATGTGGAGGGGGGTGGTTAGTGGTTGGCAATTATTTTATTGCAATACAGGAATGGGGACCTGTTTTTGAAAATAGAACATCACTGGCATTGGGCTTTATGTTTTAATGCTTCAGCGATTTCAGTTGTTGGCCTGGAAAAACTATTAGGAGAACACTTGTGATCTGCATTGAAGCCAGGCAAATATCATTTTCAGTATTAGTCTGTGATTCTTTTCTGATAAGTATTCCTTTCCTAAGAGGATATAGTCCTGATCCCATTCTGAAAATGCTAGTCCCCTGGCTGCTCTGAGAATATAGTCCTGATCCCATTCTGAAAATGCTAGTCCCCTGGCTGCTCTGAGAATATAGTCCTGATCCCATTCTGAAAATGCTAGTCCCCTGGCTGCTCTGAGAATATAGTCCTGATCCCATTCTGAAAATGCTAGTCCCCTGGCTGCTCTGAGAATATAGTCCTGATCCCATTCTGAAAATGCTAGTCCCCTGGCTGCTCTGAGAATATAGTCCTGATCCCATTCTGAAAATGCTAGTCCCCTGGCTGCTCTGCTGTTCCTGTGGTTTTAGTGCTTACTTTAGTTCGGTCCTCCGGTCACACTCGGTTCCCGGGTTCAGTTCCTGTGAATTGAAGTCTAATAGCTAGGGTGGCACCATTGTGCTTCTACAAGATCCTTTATCCCCTAAGACAATGGCCAGCGTATGCCCGCCCCATGAGCTGTGAACTACTTCAGCAATATAGGTTGCAGATTCTGCTGCTGATGCACGGAAGGTGACCGCTTCTCCTGCCTACCCCTCGGCCCGATCCCGGTTGCATTTATACTATATTACCAAAAGTATTGGGACACCTGCCTTTCCACGCACGTGAACTTTAATGGCATCCCAGTCTTAGTCCGTAGGGTTCAATATTGAGTTGGCCCACCCTTTGCAGCTTCAACTCTTCTGGGAAGGCTGTCCTTGTTTACCTATCTATTGTAAGTAGCCCTGTTGTGGGGTCTATTAAAATACACTGTCTTACTGCAATTAGAGGCACTTCTCTGCTTCTGTTTGTGTCTGTGTACACTCCTAAACCTTGTGGACGGCCTTCCCAGAAGAGTTGAAGCTGTTATAAACGGCAAAGCATAGGCCAACTCAATATTGAACCCTACAGACTAAGAGTGGGATGCCATTAAAGTTCATGTGCATGCAGTGGCGTAGCCTGGGGGGTGGCCGTGGCCCTAGTGTGTGTCACACCTGGCTCCGTCTTCCTAATTTCTATTTCCTGTGTCCCTGCGCTCCCTGAGACTGAAAATGGCGGCCGGCACCCTGTGATTGGGCGATTGGGGTCATGTGCGGCGGCGGGCCTTGCCTGTCTGCGATCATGGGTGGTTGCTCCTGGAGTCCTGCCTCCTCCTCCACCTTGGTGTGAGACACCGCTGTCTTCTACTCCTCTCCTACGGACCGAGTCGAGTCATGTTGCTGGCCCGGGAGGGGGGGGGGGGGGAGGAGACACGGTCTGAGGAGAGAGAGCAGCCAGCCAGATAGAGAGAAGAGGAGCAGTTAGAGTCACCCAGTGTAGTGGACTGTGTAGTGTAATGGTCTGTGTAGTGGACTGTGTAGTGGTCAGTGTAGTGTAATGGTCAGTGTGGTGGTCAGTGTGGTGGTCAGTGTGGTGGTCAGTGTGGTGGTCAGTGTAGCGGACTGTGTAGTGTAATGGTCAGTGTAGTGTAATGGTCAGTGTAGCGGACTGTGTAGTGTAATGGTCAGTGTAGCGGACTGTGTAGTGTAATGGTCAGTGTAGCGGACTGTGTAGTGGTCAGTGTAGTGGACTGTGTAGTGTAGTGGACTGTGTAGTGTAGTGGACAGGTAGGTCAGTGTGTAGTGGTCAGTATAGGAATCAGCAGTGGCGTAACTAGAACCCTCAGGGCCCCGATGCAAGAAACCATGGAGGGCCCCCCCCACCTCCGGACAAAGCTCTTTACTCCGAGCCCGATGTTGGAACACCAGGGCCCGGTCACAAGTGGGTGGCTGCATATAAAAGGAACCAATTTCTTAATTTTTATATAAAAACACACACACTATATATTATATAAATGCACATATAAACCAGTGACAGCTGGTGCTCAAAAATTTTAGGGGGGCGCAAGCAAAAAAAAATAAAAAATAAATCAGAAATAAAAACAATTACAGCCACTGTACCATCAAATGTTGCCACTGTGCCCATCAATTGCAGCCACTGTGCCCATCAATTGCAGCCACTGTGCCCATCAAACGCCACCACTGTAGCATCAAGTGTCGCCACTGTGCCCATCAAATGATGCCAGTGTGACCATCAAATGCTGCCACTGTGAATCCCCGAAAAAAATTATTAAAAAATAAAAATAATTTTAAATAAAAATAATATTTTATTTTTATTTTTTAATAATTTTTTTCAGCGATATTATTGTTTTGGTATCATCTGATTATACCATACCTACAGTGACACACTCTTTTCATCTGTATGGTCACTTTGTCATTATTTTGGATATTTCTGCACATTCAATCATTAATTTCCCTTGCAATTCCCTTGCAATTCCCTTGCACTTTCAGAATCAATTTATCGGTTCTCTATTGGTTCTTTATTCACATATTTTGCACGTTGCACTGTGCACCTTTTATTGCTAGAAGATTTCGTGTTCACTATTTTTAACCCAACTCCATCATCATTTTTTACCCCAGCACATATATTTATTTTCAGCACGGTTATTTTAGCACCATCACTTTTATTGAACATTTTTTCATTTTATACACACGTCTTATATTTATTCAATATTTTATGTGTATTGCTATTAAGGAATTTTATCTATTTAGTTCATTATTTTATGTTTTTATATATCTATTTATGTGAAAGGTCACTCATCTTTCGGATACTCTGAGCTTTGCAAACTGGTCATTTTAGATTATTTTTAGATTATTTATTGATTTACATAAGGGTTAGCGCCACATACCCTCTTCATTCAATTTTACCTTTACAAGTGTGAGATCACTTATATGTTGGCTGCTTTCCTTTTCCATTTTTCTCCTTATTTGATTTAATAGTTTTTGGTTGAGCGCACTGGTTACCCCTATTATCTAGATTTTTTCATATCTCATATTACTAGCGCTGCTTACCATGGAAGTATTTAGCCTCCTAGATAATCGTACCTTTGACCTAGATGAAATTTTTGAAAGACAAGATACTAATATCATAGGAAATATCGAAAGCTCATTCCGCAAGATAGGTCATCTTATGGAAAAGAAAATAAATGCAAGCTGGGATATAGCAACACATGAAAAATATATTAAGGATAAAATAGTAC
>CM053037.1:60449673-60605692 GCA_028564925.1 Lithobates sylvaticus | reverse complement strand
TCGAAAATTAATTTTTTTTGTTTTTGAAAAAAATTTTGGGGGCCAACTTTGGCCTTTAAATTTGTCAACTGGCCATGGTCCTTGTATCCCAGCAAGGGTGGCTGTCTCATTCCTCATCACTACACCAATGGAAGCCTCATCGTTGTATGTCTATATAACTGAGATGCTCTAAGACTTACAACTTTTTTTGAAAGCCATCTGAGTGTATTGTAGAACAATTTTTGGACCCTGTACACATTTAGCTTGAACCTGTTCAAAAAAAAATTAGCAGCACTTCAGCACCAAAGCACTGTAGGTCCTTATCGAATACTCCATGAGGTCTGTTCAAAGGACCATTGGTGTCCAGCATTAATTAGACTGGGTACACAATAACTTGTGCGCAACCTAAAATTGGGGGACCTGAGGTATACAAGGCTGCAGATATCTGCGTCACTGATAACGTACGTAGCATTTGTGTACAATTCTGAATGAATTGAAGTGACACAATTGTGTAACAATTTAAAAAAAATAATCCAATTCCTAAAGGTGAGATAAGGACAGTCCTTCACAGTAAGGTACGATAGCCGTTCTGCAGTTAAGGTTGCAGGCCGATAAATTGTCACTTTAGTGTCTTCATAATGTCAGTTTGTGTGACCACTCTGCATGAGCAGCTGACCGGTCAGCCACCGGTGGTCATATTATATGTGGCCAAGGCGGTGGTAACGTTTTGTGGGTGGAGGTTGACCCAATCAGGAAAAGTGCTGAGTCCGAATATACTGGATGCCCAGGTGTTCATGGCAAGGCTAAGGAGGAGAACGCCCATTAGGTTCATTAGAAGTCCTGTCTTTGCCTGCAAAGGGAAGCCAAAAAGTAGACAAGAAAGTGTTAGAGAGCTGCCCCAATAGATATACAATATAACATGTTGTGCTGTAGTTATTCAATGAATCACAGCTACACTACTATCTTGTGCTGAGAGAAACCCTGCCTCTGGCTGGCATCTTCCTTAACCAATAATCCAGGAAATCATTTATGGATGTTGTGTGGCTCCTAGTCCTTATAGTTCTCAATTTCAATAATTTCTGATAATGTATTACTAAGCCCAAAAAAACAAAGATATAAGGTGAGGTTCACTCTTGTGCAGGTGGTTGCCACTGCGGGACCCACCTGTTCCTGCACCGCAACCACCCAGACAAAGAACTCTCTGCTGCTTAGGAGGTGAATAGGGGTACCATTAATGCTAATAACCCCCCCACAAAATGAAAGCCGCAGCGTGGTTTCCTCGCACTAGGAACCACACTGTACTATGCCGTTTCCCTGCGGCCGTAGGGGCCTTTCTCGCGTTTTCAGTGGTTTCATTTAGCCCATTCAAATGAATGACTGCTGTGTACGAGCAATGCAGCTGCAGGGAAAACGGGCACAAGTGTGAACTAGCCTAAGGAGGGTGTTTTGGTGATTTTAAACATGATAAAAGATATAACCCAGCAAAGTCAGGACTTGAAATTGCTTTGGGTCAGGGTAATTACTGAAGCCTGGGGATTGGCATGGCAGCCAAAAAAAATTAAAAACTGGCAATTTCAGAAGGAGGTAGCAAAGGTATATATATATATTATATATATATATTTTATATATATATAAAATTATATATATATATATTTTATAGTGTATAATTTACACTTATTACCAAAAGTATTGGAAAGCCTGCCTTTACGCGCACTTGAAATTGATCGCATCCCAGTCTTAGTCCGTAGGGTTCAATATTGAGTTGGCCCACCCTTTGACCATTTTCCAGAAGCGCATTTGTGGGTTAGGCATGATATTGGTCCAGAAGGCCTGGCTCGCAGTCTCCGCTATAATTTATCCCAAAGGTGTTTTATGGGGTTTGAAGCTCTTTGCAGGCCGTCAAAGATCCTCTACCCCAGACCCCAAACTCCACCCCTAACCACTTTCAGACGGACCAATTTGCAGCCAAGGACCAGCCCCTTTTTGCGTCGCTTTAACTGACAATTGCGCGGTCGTGCGACTTTGGCTCCCAAACAAAATTGGCGTCCTTTTTTTCCCACAAATAGGCTTTCTTTTGGTGGTATTTGATCCGCCCTGCGGTTTTTATTTTTTGCGCTATAAACAAAAATAGCGCGAACAATTTTGAAAAAAAAGCATTATTTTTTATTTTTTTGCTATAATAAATATCCCCAAAAATATATAAACTTTTTTTTTTCCTCATTTTAGGCCGATACGTATTCTTCTACATATTTTTGGTAAAAAAAAAAAAAAATTCGCAATAAGCGATTATTGATCGGTTTGCGCAGAACTTATAGCGTTTTCAAGATAGGGGATATTTTTATAGCATTTTTTTTAATATATTTTTTTTTTATTAGTAATGGCGGAGATCTGCGATTTTTTTTGTGACTGCGACATTAGGCGGACACATCGGACATTTTTGACACATTTTGGGACCATTGTCATTTTTACAGCAATTAATGCTATTTAAATGCATTAATTTTTCCTGTATAAATGACACTGGCAGTGAAGGGGTTATCCACAAGGGGGCAGTGTAAGGGTTAACTGTGCCTAGGGGTGTGTTTCTTTCTGTGGGGGGGCGTGGCTGTCAGCTAGTGAATGCTGATCTCTGCTCCAATCACAGGAGCAGAGATCGGCGTCACCAGTTGCTAGGCAGAAAGGGGAGATGCTGTTTATCTCGGCATCTCCCCGTTCAGCCGTCCCCGTGAGACGATCGCGGGGGTCCCCCGGCGATCGAGTCCGGGGGGGCCGCGATCGGACTCACGGGGGTCCCGCCCCGCGCCGCTCCCGATGGCATGGACAGGCTAAAGGGGGACTTATATACACGCCCTCCTGCCTGTCGTGCCAATTCTGTCGACGTACATCTGTGGGGCCGGTCGGGAAGTGGTTAAAAACACTCCTCACCTTTTTTCCAGCTGCGCTCATCCGCAGTTCGGGTGGCAAGGGGTCTGCCCTCACTCACACCACTGGGCCCCCCCACCTGGCTGCGCTCATCCGCAGTTCGGGTGGCAAGGGGCCTGCCCTCACCCACACCAGAGGCCTCACACCACCGGGCCCCCCACCTGGCTGCGCTCATCCGCAGTTCAGGTGGCAAGGGGTCTGCCCTCACCCACACCAGGAGCCTCACACTACTGGGCCCCTCCACCTGGCTGCGCTCATCCGCAGTTTGGTTGGCAAGGGGCCTGCCCTCACCCACACCAGAGGCCTCACACCACCGGGCCCCCCACCTGGCTGCGCTCATCCGCAGTTTGGTTGGCAAGGGGCCTGCCCTCACCCACACCAGAGGCCTCACACCACCGGGCCTCCCACCTGACTGCGCTCATCTGCAGTTCGGGTGGCAAGGGGCCTGCCCTCACTCACACCAGAGGCCTCACACCACCGGGCCCCCCACCTGGCTGCGCTCATCCGCAGTTCGGGTGGCAAGGGGTCTGCCCTCACTCACACCAGAGGCCTCACACTACCGGGCCCCCCACCTGGCTGCGCTCATCCGCAGTGCGGGTGGCAAGGGGTCTGCCCTCACCCACACCAGAGGCCTCACACCACCGGGCCCCCCACCTGGCTGCGCTCATCCGCAGTTCGGGTGGCAAGGGGTCTGCCCTCACTAACACCAGGGGCCTCGCACTACCGGGCCCCCCACCTGGCTGCGCTCATCCGCAGTTCGGGTGGCAAGGGGTCTGCCCTCATCCACACCAGAGGCCTCACACCACCGGGCCCCCCACCTGGCTGCGCTCATCCGCAGTTCGGGTGGCAAGGGGCCTGCCCTCACTGACACCAAGGGCCTCACACCACCGGGCCCCCCACCTGGCTGCGCTCATCCGCAGTTCGGGGGGCAAGGGTCCTGCCCTCACCCACACCAGAGGCCTCACACCACCGGGCCCCCCACCTGGCTGCGCTCATCCGCAGTTCGGGTGGCAAGGGGCCTGCCCTCACTCACACCAGGGGCCTCACACCACCGGGCCCCCCACCTGGCTGCGCGCATCCGCAGTTCGGGTGGCAAGGGTCCTGCCCTCACTCACACCAGAGGCCTCACACTACCGGGCCCCCCACCTGGCTGCGCTCATCTGCAGTTCAGGTGGCAAGGGGTCTGCCCTCACTCACAGCAGGGGCCTCACACCACTGGGCCCCCCACCTGGCTGTGCTCATCCGCAGTTCGGGTGGCAAGGGGCCTGCCCTCACCCACACCAGGAGCCTCACACCACCGGGCCCCCCACCTGGCTGCGCTCATCCGCAGTTTGGGTGGCAAGGGGCCTGCCCTCACCCACACCAGGAGCCTCACACCACCGGGCCCCCCACCTGGCTGCGCTCATACGCAGTTCGGGTGGCAAGGGGCCTGCCCTCACCCACACCAGAGGCCTCACACCACCAGGCTCCCCACCTGACTGCGCTCATCCGCAGTTTGGGTGGCAAGGGGCCTGCCCTCACTCACACCAGAGGCCTCACACCACCGGGCCCCCCACCTGGCTGCGCTCATCCGCAGTTCGGGTGGCAAGGGGTCTGCCCTCACTCACACCAGGGGCCTCACACCACCGGGCCCCCCACCTGGCTGCGCTCATCCGCAGTTCGGGTGGCAAGGGGCCTGCCCTCACCCACACCAGAGGCCTCACACCACCGGGCCCCCCACCTGGCTGCGCTCATCCGCAGTTCGGGTGGCAAGGGGCCTGCCCTCACCCACACCAGAGGCCTCACACCACCGGGCCCCCCACCTGGCTGCGCTCATCCGCAGTTCGGGTGGCAAGGGGCCTGCCCTCACCCACACCAGAGGCCTCACACCACCGGGCCCCCCACCTGGCTGCGCTCATCCGCAGTTTGGGTGGCAAGGGGCCTGCCCTCACTCACACCAGAGGCCTCACACCACCGGGCCCCCCACCTGGCTGCGCTCATCCGCAGTTCGGGTGGCAAGGGGTCTGCCCTCACCCACACCAGGGGCCTCACACTACCGGGCCCCCCACCTGGCTGCGCTCATCCGCAGTTCGGGTGGCAAGGGGCCTGCCCTCACTCACATCAGAGGCCTCACACTACCGGGCCCCCCACCTGGCTGCGCTCATCCACAGTTCGGATGGCAAGGGGTCTGCCCTTACACTACCGGGCCCCCCACCTGGCTGCGCTCATCCGCAGTGCGGGTGGCAAGGGGTCTGCCCTCATTCACACCAGGGGCCTCACACTACCGGGCCCCCCACCTGGCTGCGCTCATCCGCAGTTCGGGTGGCAAGGGGTCTACCCTCACCCACACCAGGAGCCTCACAACACCGGGCCCCCCACCTGGCTGCGCTCATCCGCAGTTTGGGTGGCAAGGGGCCTGCCCTCACCCACACCAGGGGCCTCACACCACCGGGCCCCCCACCTGGCTGCGCTCATACGTAGTTCGGGTGGCAAGGGGCCTGCCCTCACCCACACCAGAGGCCTCACACCACCGGGCCCCCCACCTGACTGCGCTCATCCGCAGTTCGGGTGGCAAGGGGCCTGCCCTCACTCACACCAGAGGCCTCACACCACCGGGCCCCCCACCTGGCTGCGCTCATCCGCAGTTCGGGTGGCAAGGGGCCTGCCCTCACCCACACCAGGAGCCTCACACCACCGGGCCCCCCACCTGGCTGCGCTCATCCGCAGTTCGGGTGGCAAGGGGCCTGCCCTCACCCACACCAGGAGCCTCACACCACCGGGCCCCCCACCTGGCTGCGCTCATCCGCAGTTCGGGTGGCAGGGGGCCTGCCCTCACCCACACCAGGGGCCTCACACTACCGGGCCACCCACCTGGCTGCACTCATCCGCAGTTCGGGTGGCAAAGGGCCTGCCCTCACTCACATCAGAGGCCTCACACTACCGGGCCCCCCACCTGGCTGCGCTCATCCACAGTTCGGATGGCAAGGGGTCTGCCCTTACACTACCGGACCCCCCACCTGGCTGCGCTCATCCGCAGTGCGGGTGGCAAGGGGTCTGCCCTCATTCACACCAGGGGCCTCACACTACCGGGCCCCCCACCTGGCTGCGCTCATCCGCAGTTCGGATGGCAAGGGGTCTGCCCTCACTCACACCAGAGGCCTCACACCACCGGGCCCCCCACCTGGCTGCGCTCATCCGCAGTTCGGGTGGCAAGGGGTCTGCCCTCACTCACACCAGGGGCCTCACACTACCGGGCCCCCCACCTGGCTGCGCTCATCCGCAGTTCGGGTGGCAAGGGGTCTGCCCTCACCCACACCAGGAGCCTCACACCACCGGGCCCCCCACCTGGCTGCGCTCATCCGCAGTTTGGGTGGCAAGGGGCCTGCCCTCACCCACACCAGAGGCCTCACACCACCGGGCCCCCCACCTGGCTGCGCTCATCCGCAGTTCGGGTGGCAAGGGGCCTGCCCTCACTCACACCAGAGGCCTCACACCACCGGGCCCCCCACCTGGCTGCGCTCATCCGCAGTTCGGGTGGCAAGGGGCCTGCCCTCACCCACACCAGGAGCCTCACACCACCGGGCCCCCCACCTGGCTGCGCTCATCCGCAGTTCGGGTGGCAGGGGGCCTGCCCTCACCCACACCAGGGGCCTCACACTACCGGGCCACCCACCTGGCTGCACTCATCCGCAGTTCGGGTGGCAAAGGGCCTGCCCTCACTCACATCAGAGGCCTCACACTACCGGGCCCCCCACCTGGCTGCGCTCATCCACAGTTCGGGTGGCAAGGGGTCTGCCCTCACACTACCGGGCCCCCCACCTGGCTGCGCTCATCCGCAGTGCGGGTGGCAAGGGGTCTGCCCTCATTCACACCAGGGGCCTCACACTACCGGGCCCCCCACCTGGCTGCGCTCATCCGCAGTTCGGGTGGCAAGGGGTCTGCCCTCACCCACACCAGGGGCCTCACACTACCGGGCCACCCACCTGGCTACGCTCATCCGCAGTTCGGGGGGCAAGGGTCCTGCCCTCACCCACACCAGAGGCCTCACACCACCGGGCCCCCCACCTGGCTGCGCTCATCCGCAGTTCGGGTGGCAAGGGGCCTGCCCTCACCCACACCAGAGGCCTCACACCACCGGGCCCCCCACCTGGCTGCGCTCATCCGCAGTTCGGGTGGCAAGGGGCCTGCCCTCACTGACACCAGGGGCCTCACACCACCGGGCCCCCCACATGGCTGCGCTCATCCGCAGTTCGGGGGGCAAGGGTCCTGCCCTCACCCACACCAGAGGCCTCACACCACCGGGCCCCCCATTTGGCTGCGCTCATCCGCAGTTCGGATGGCAAGGGGTCTGCCCTCACTCACACCAGAGGCCTCACACCACCGGGCCCCCCACCTGGCTGCGCTCATCCGCAGTTCGGGTGGCAAGGGGCCTGCCCTCACCCACACCAGAGGCCTCACACCACCGGGCCCCCCACCTGGCTGCGCTCATCCGCAGTTCGGGTGGCAAGGGGCCTGCCCTCACTGACACCAGGGGCCTCACACCACCGGGCCCCCCACCTGGCTGCGCTCATCCGCAGTTCGGGGGGAAAGGGTCCTGCCCTCACCCACACCAGAGGCCTCACACTACCGGGCCCCCCATTTGGCTGCGCTCATCCGCAGTTCGGGTGGCAAGGGGTCAGCCCTCACTCACACCAGAGGCCTCACACTACCGGGCCCCCCACCTGGCTGCGCTCATCTGCAGTTCGGGTGGCAAGGGGTCTGCCCTCACTCACACCAGAGGCCTCACACCACCGGGCCCCCCACCTGACTGCGCTCATCCGCAGTTCGGGTGGCAAGGGGTCTGCCCTCACTCACACCACGGGCCTCGCACTACTGGGCCCCCCACCTGGCTGCGCTCATCTGCAGTTCGGGTGGCAAGGGGTCTGCCCTCACTCACACCACGAGCCTCGCACTACTGGGCCCCCCACCTGGCTGCGCTCATCCGCAGTTCGGGTGGCAAGGGGTCTGCCCTCACTCACACCACGAGCCTCGCACTACTGGGCCCCCCACCTGGCTGCGCTCATCCGCAGTTCGGGTGGCAAGGGGTCTGCCCTCACTCACACCAGAGGCCTCACACTACCGGGCCCCCCACCTGGTTGCGCTCATCCGCAGTTCGGGTGGCAAGGGGCCTGCCCTCACTCACACCAGAGGCCTCACACCACCGGGCCCCCCACCTGGCTGCGCTCATCCGCAGTTCGGGTGGCAAGGGGTCTGCCCTCACTCACACCACGGGCCTCACACTACCGGGCCCCCCACCTGGCTGCGCTCATCCGCAGTTCGGGTGGCAAGGGGTCTGCCCTCACCCACACCAGAGGCCTCACACTACCGGGCCCCCCACCTGGCTGCGCTCATCCGCAGTGCGGGTGGCAAGGGGTCTGCCCTCACTCACACCAGGGGCCTCACACTACCGGGCCCCCCACCTGGCTGCGCTCATCCGCAGTTCGGGTGGCAAGGGGCCTGCCCTCACTCACACCAGAGGCCTCACACTACCGGGCCCCCCACCTGGCTGCGCTCATCCGCAGTTCGGGTGGCGAGGGGTCTGCCCTCACTCACACCAGAGGCCTCACACCACCGGGCCCCCCACCTGACTGCGCTCATCCGCAGTTCGGGTGGCAAGGGGCCTGCTTTCACCCACACCAGAGGCCTCACACCACCGGGCCCCCCACCTGGCTGCGCTCATCCGCAGTTCGGGTGGCAAGGGGTCTGCCCTCACTCACACCACGGGCCTCGCACCACTGGGCCCCCCACCTGGCTGCGCTCATCCGCAGTTCGGCTGGCAAGGGGTCTGCCCTCACTCACACCAGAGGCCTCACACTACCGGGCCCCCCACCTGGCTGCGCTCATCCGCAGTTCGGGAGGCAAGGGGTCTGCCCTCACTCACACCAGAGGCCTCACACCACCGGGCCCCCCACCTGGCTGCGCTCATCCGCAGTTCGGGGGGCAAGGGGCCTGCCCTCACCCACACCAGAGGCTTCACACTACCGGGCCCCCCACCTGGCTGCGCTCATCCGCAGTTCGGGTGGCAAGGGGTCTGCCCTCACTCACACCAGAGGCCTCGCACCACTGGGCCCCCCACCTGACTGCGCTCATTCGCAGTGCGGGTGGGAAGGGGCCTACCTCACCCACACCAGGAGCCTCACACCACCCGGCCCACCACCTGGCTGCCCTCATGTGCAGTTCGGGTGGCAAGGGGTCTGCCCTCACTCACACCAGGGGCCTCACACCACCGGGCCCCCCACCTGGCTGCGCTCATCCGCAGTTCGGGTGGCAAGGGGTCTGCCCTCACTCACACCAGAGGCCTCGCACCACTGGGCCCCCCACCTGACTGCGCTCATTCGCAGTTCGGGTGGCAAGGGGCCTGCTTTCACCTACACCAGAGGCCTCACACCACCGGGACCCCCACCTGGCTGCGCTTATCCGCAGTTCGGGTGGCAAGGGGTCTACCCTCACTCACACCAGAGGCCTCACACTACCGGGACCCCCACCTGGCTGCGCTCATCCGCAGTTCGGGTGGCGAGGGGTCTGCCCTCACTCACACCAGAGGCCTCACACTACCGGGCCCCCCACCTGGCTGCGCTCATCCGCAGTTCGGGTGGCAAGGGGCCTGCTTTCACCCACACCAGAGGCCTCACACCACCGGGCCCCCCACCTGGCTGCGCTCATCCGCAGTTCGGGTGGCAAGGGGTCTGCCCTCACTCACACCACGGGCCTCGCACCACTGGGCTCCCCACCTGGCTGCGCTCATCCGCAGTTCGGCTGGCAAGGGGTCTGCCCTCACTCACACCAGAGGCCTCACACTACCGGGCCCCCCACCTGGCTGCGCTCATCCGCAGTTCGGGTGGCAAGGGGTCTGCCCTCACTCACACCAGAGGCCTCACACCACCGGGCCCCCCACCTGGCTGCGCTCATCCGCAGTTCGGGGGGCAAGGGGCCTGCCCTCACCCACACCAGGAGCCTCACACCACCGGGCCCCCCACCTGGCTGCGCTCATCCGCAGCTTGGTCTGCAAGGGGCCTGCCCTCACCCACACCAGAGGCCTCACACCACCAGGCTCCCCACCTGACTGCGCTCATCCGCAGTTTGGGTGGCAAGGGGCCTGCCCTCACTCACACCAGAGGCCTCACACCACCGGGCCCCCCACCTGGCTGCGCTCATCCGCAGTTCGGGTGGCAAGGGGTCTGCCCTCACTCACACCACGGGCCTCACACTACCGGGGCCCCCCACCTGGCTGCGCTCATCCGCAGTGCGGGTGGCAAGGGGTCTGCCCTCACCCACACCAGGATCCTCACATCACCGGGCCCCCCACCTGGCTGCGCTCATCCGCAGTTCGGGTGGCAAGGGGTCTGCCCTCACTCACACCAGGGGCCTCACACCACCGGGCCCCCCACCTGGCTGCGCTCATCCGCAGTGAGGGTGGCAAGGGGTCTGCCCTCACCCACACCAGAGGCCCCACACCACCGGGCCCCCCACCTGGCTGCGCTCATCCGCAGTTCGGGTGGCAAGGGGCCTGCCCTCACTGACACCAGGGGCCTCACACCACCGGGCCCCCCACCTGGCTGCGCTCATCCGCAGTTCAGGGGGCAAGGGTCCTGCCCTCACCCACACCAGAGGCCTCACACCACCGGGCCCCCCACCTGGCTGCGCTCATCCGCAGTTCGGGTGGCAAGGGGCCTGCCCTCACTGACACCAGAGGCCTCACACCACTGGGCCCCCCCACCTGGCTGTGCTCATCAGCAGTTCGGGTGGCAAGGGGCCTGCCCTCACTGACACCAGGGGCCTCACACCACCGGGCCCCCCACCTGGCTGCGCTCATCCGCAGTTCGGGTGGCAAGGGGTCAGCCCTCACTCACACCAGAGGCCTCACACTTCCGGGCCCCCCCACCTGGCTGCGCTCATCCGCAGTTCGGGTGGCAAGGGGTCTGCCCTCACTCACACCAGAGGCCTCACACTACCGGGCCCCCCACCTGGCTGCGCTCATCCGCAGTTCGGGTGGCAAGGGGCCTGCCCTCACCCACACCAGGGGCCTCACACTACCGGGCCCCCCACCTGGCTGCGCTCATCCGCAGTTCGGGTGGCAAGGGGTCTGCCCTCACTCACACCAGAGGCCTCACACCACCGGGCCCCCCACCTGGCTGCGCTCATCCGCAGTTCGGGTGGCAAGGGGCCTGCCCTCACTGACACCAGAGGCCTCACACCACCGGGCCCCCCACCTGGCTGCGCTCATCCGCAGTTCGGGGGGCAAGGGGCCTGCCCTCACCCACACCAGAGGCCTCACACTACCGGGCCCCCCACCTGGCTGCGCTCATCCGCAGTTCGGGTGGCAAGGGGTCTGCCCTCACTCACACCAGGGCCTCACACTACCGGGCCCCCCACCTGGCTGCGCTCATCCGCAGTTCGGGTGGCAAGGGGTCTGCCCTCACCCACACCAGAGGCCTCACACCACCGGGCCCCCCACCTGGCTGCGCTCATCCGCAGTTCGGGTGGCAAGGGGCCTGCCCTCACCCACACCAGAGGCCTCACACCACCGGGCCCCCCACCTGGCTGCGCTCATCCGCAGTTCGGGTGGCAAGGGGTCTGCCCTCACCCACACCAGAGGCCTCACACCACCGGGCCCCCCACCTGGCTGCGCTCATCCGCAGTTCGGGTGGCAAGGGGCCTGCCCTCACTCACACCAGAGGCCTCACACCACCGGGCCCCCCACCTGGCTGCGCTCATCCGCAGTTCGGGGGGCAAGGGGCCTGCCCTCACTCACACCAGAGGCCTCACACTACCGGGCCCCCCACCTGGCTGCGCTCATCCGCAGTTCGGGTGGCAAGGGGTCTGCCCTCACTCACACCAGAGGCCTCACACCACCGGGCCCCCCACCTGGCTGCGCTCATCCGCAGTTCGGGTGGCAAGGGGCCTGCCCTCACCCACACCAGGAGCCTCACACCACCGGGCCCCCCACCTGGCTGCGCTCATCCGCAGTTTGGGTGGCAAGGGGTCTGCCCTCACTCACACCAGAGGCCTCACACCACCGGGCCCCCCACCTGGCTGCGCTCATCCGCAGTTCGGGTGGCAAGGGGCCTCTGCCCTCACCCACACCAGAGGCCTCACACCACCGGGCCCCCCACCTGGCTGCGCTCATCCGCAGTTCGGGTGGCAAGGGGTCTGCCCTCACTTACACCAGGGGCCTTACAATACCGGGCCCCCCACCTGGCTGCGCTCATCCGCAGTGAGGGTGGCAAGGGGTCAGCCCTCACCCACACCAGAGGCCCCACACCACCGGGCCCCCCACCTGGCTGCGCTCATCCGCAGTTCGGGTGGCAAGGGGCCTGCCCTCACCCACACCAGAGGCCTCACACCACCGGGCCCCCCACCTGGCTGCGCTCATCCGCAGTTCGGGTGGCAAGGGGCCTGCCCTCACTGACACCAGAGGCCTCACACCACTGGGCCCCCCCACCTGGCTGTGCTCATCAGCAGTTCGGGTGGCAAGGGGCCTGCCCTCACTGACACCAGGGGCCTCACACCACCGGGCCCCCCACCTGGCTGCGCTCATCCGCAGTTCGGGTGGCAAGGGGTCTGCCCTCACTCACACCAGAGGCCTCACACTACCGGGCCCCCCACCTGGCTGCGCTCATCCGCAGTTCGGGTGGCAAGGGGTCTGCCCTCACTCACACCAGAGGCCTCACACCACCGGGCCCCCCACCTGGCTGCGCTCATCCGCAGTTCGGGTGGCAAGGGGTCTGCCCTCACTCACACCAGAGGCCTCACACCACTGGGCCCCCCACCTGGCTGCGCTCATCCGCAGTTCGGGTGGCAAGGGGCCTGCCCTCACTCACACCAGAGGCCTCACACCACCGGGCCCCCCACCTGGCTGCGCTCATCCGCAGTTCGGGTGGCAAGGGGTCTGCCCTCACTCACACCAGAGGCCTCACACTACCGGGCCCCCCACCTGGCTGCGCTCATCCGCAGTTCGGGTGGCAAGGGGTCTGCCCTCACTCACACCAGAGGCCTCACACTACCGGGCCCCCCACCTGGCTGCGCTCATCCGCAGTTCGGGTGGCAAGGGGTCTGCCCTCACTCACACCACGGGCCTCGCACCACTGGGCCCCCCACCTGGCTGCGCTCATCCGCAGTTCGGCTGGCAAGGGGTCTGCCCTCACTCACACCAGAGGCCTCACACCACCGGGCCCCCCACCTGGCTGCGCTCATCCGCAGTTCGGGTGGCAAGGGGTCTGCCCTCACTCACACCAGAGGCCTCACACCACCAGGCCCCTCACCTGGCTGCGCTCATCCGCAGTTCGGGTTGCAAGGGGTCTGCCCTCACACCACCTTGCCCCCCACCTGGCTGCGCTCATCCGCAGTTCGGGTGGCAAGGGGTCTGCCCTCACTCACACCAGAGGCCTCACACTACCGGGACCCCCACCTGGCTGCGCTCATCCGCAGTTCGGGTGGCAAGGGGTCTGCCCTCACTCACACCAGAGGCCTCACACCACCGGGCCCCCCACCTGGCTGTGCTCATCCGCAGTTCGGGTGGCAAGGGGCCTGCCCTCACCCACACCAGAGGCCTCACACTACCGGGCCCCCCACCTGGCTGCGCTCATCCGCAGTTCGGGTGGCAAGGGGTCTGCCCTCACTCACACCAGGGGCCTCACACTACCGGGCCCCCCACCTGGCTGCGCTCATCCGCAGTTCGGGTGGCAAGGGGTCTGCCCTCACCCACACCAGGGGCCTCACACTACCGGGCCCCCCACCTGGCTGCGCTCATCCGCAGTTCGGGTGGCAAGGGGCCTGCCCTCACTGACACCAGAGGCCTCACACCACCGGGCCCCCCACCTGGCTGCGCTCATCCGCAGTTCGGGTGGCAAGGGGTCTGCCCTCACTCACACCAGAGGCCTCACACCACCGGGCCCCCCACCTGGCTGCGCTCATCAGCAGTTCGGGTGGCAAGGGGTCTGCCCTCACTCACACCAGAGGCCTCACACTACCGGGCCCCCCACCTGGCTGCGCTCATCCGCAGTTCGGGTGGCAAGGGGTCTGCCCTCACTCACACCAGGGGCCTCACACTACCGGGACCCCCACCTGGCTGCGCTCATCCGCAGTGCGGGTGACAAGGGGTCTGCCCTCACCCACACCAGGGGCCTTACAATACCGGGCCCCCCACCTGGCTGCGCTCATCCGCAGTTCGGGTGGCAAGGGGCCTGCCCTCACTGACACCAGAGGCCTCACACCACCGGGCCCCCCACCTGGCTGCGCTCATCCGCAGTTCGGGTGGCAAGGGGTCTGCCCTCACTCACACCAGAGGCCTCACACCACCGGGCCCCCCACCTGGCTGCGCTCATCTGCAGTTCGGGTGGCAAGGGGTCTGCCCTCACTCACACCAGGGGCCTCACACCACCGGGCCCCCCACCTGGCTGCGCTCATCCACAATTCGGGTGGCAAGGGGCCTGCCCTCACCCACACCAGAGGCCTCACACTACCGGGCCCCCCACCTGGCTGCGCTCATCCGCAGTTCGGGTGGCAAGGGGCCTGCCCTAACCCACACCAGAGGCCTCACACTACCGGGCCCCCCACCTGGCTGCGCTCATCCGCAGTTCGGGTGGCAAGGGGTCTGCCCTCACTTACACCAGGGGCCTCGCACTACCGGGCCCCCCACCTGGCTGCGCTCATCCGCAGTTCGGGTAGCAAGGGGTCTGCCCTCACTCACACCACCGGGCCCCCCACCTGGCTGCGCCATCCGCAGTTTGGGTGGCAAGGGGCCTGCCCTCACCCACACCAGAGGCCTCACACTACCGGGCCCCCCACCTGGCTGCGCTCATCCGCAGTTCGGGTGGCAAGGGGCCTGCCCTCACCCACATCAGAGGCCTCACACTACCGGGCCCCCCACCTGGCTGCGCTCATCCGCAGTTCGGGTGGCAAGGGGTCTGCCCTCACTTACACCAGGGGCCTCGCACTACCGGGCCCCCCACCTGGCTGCGCTCATCCGCAGTTCGGGTGGCAAGGGGTCTGCCCTCACTCACACCACCGGGCCCCCCACCTGGCTGCGCTCATCCGCAGTTTGGGTGGCAAGGGGCCTGCCCTCACCCACACCAGAGGCCTCACACTACCGGGACCCTCACCTGGCTGCGCTCATCCGCAGTTCGGGTGGCAAGGGGTCTGCCCTCACACCACCGGGCCCCCCACCTGGCTGCGCTCATCCGCAGTTCGGGTGGCAAGGGGTCTGCCCTCACTCACACCACCGTGCCCCTTACCTGGCTGCGCTCATCCGCAGTGCGGGTGGCAAGGGGTCTGCCCTCACTCACACCAGAGGCCTCACACTACCAGGCCCCTCACCTGGCTGCGCTCATCCGCAGTTCGGGTGGCAAGGGGTCTGCCCTCACTCACACCAGAGGCCTCACACTACCAGGACCCCCACCTGGCTGCGCTCATCCTCAGTTCGGGTGGCAAGGGGTCTGCCCTCACTCACACCAGAGGCCTCACACTACCAGGCCCCTCACCTGGCTGCGCTCATCCGCAGTTCGGGTGGCAAGGGGCCTGCCCTCACCCACACCAGAGGCCTCACACTACCGGGCCCCCCACCTGGCTGCGCTCATCCGCAGTTCGGGTGGCAAGGGGTCTGCCCTCACTCACACCAGGGCCTCACACCACCGGGCCCCCCACCTGGCTGCGCTCATCCGCAGTTCGGGTGGCAAGGGGCCTGCCCTCACCCACACCAGAGGCCTCACACTACCGGGCCCCCCACCTGGCTGCGCTCATCCGCAGTTCGGGTGGCAAGGGGTCTGCCCTCACTCACACCAGAGGCCTCACACCACCGGGCCCCCCACCTGGCTGCGCTCATCCGCAGTTCGGGTGGCAAGGGGCCTGCCCTCACCCACACCAGGGGCCTCACACTACCGTGCCCCCCACCTGGCTGCGCTCATCCGCAGTTTGGGTGGCAAGGGGCCTGCCCTCACCCACACCAGAGGCCTCACACCACCGGGCCCCCCACCTGGCTGCGCTCATCCGCAGTTCGGGTGGCAAGGGGTCTGCCCTCACTCACACCAGAGGCCTCACACCACCGGGCCCCCCACCTGGCTGCGCTCATCCGCAGTTCGGGTGGCAAGGGGCCTGCCCTTACCCACACCAGAGGCCTCACACTACCGGGCCCCCCACCTGGCTGCGCTCATCCGCAGTTCGAGTGGCAAGGGGTCTGCCCTCAATCACACCAGGGGCCTCACACTACCGGGACCCCCACCTGGCTGCGCTCATCCGCAGTGTGGGTGACAAGGGGTCTGCCCTCACCCACACCAGGGGCCTTACAATACCGGGCCCCCCACCTGGCTGCGCTCATCCGCAGTTCGGGTGGCAAGGGGCCTGCCCTCACTGACACCAGAGGCCTCACACCACCGGGCCCCCCACCTGGCTGCGCTCATCCGCAGTTTGGGTGGCAAGGGGTCTGCCCTCACACCAGAGGCCTCACACCACCGGGCCCCCCACCTGGCTGCGCTCATCTGCAGTTCGGGTGGCAAGGGGTCTGCCCTCACTCACACCAGGGGCCTCACACCACCGGGCCCCCCACCTGGACGGCTCATCCGCAGTTCGAGTGGCAAGGGGTCTGCCCTCAATCACACCAGGGGCCTCACACTACCGGGACCCCCACCTGGCTGCGCTCATCCGCAGTGTGGGTGACAAGGGGTCTGCCCTCACCCACACCAGGGGCCTTACAATACCGGGCCCCCCACCTGGCTGCGCTTATCCGCAGTTCGGGTGGCAAGGGGCCTGCCCTCACTGACACCAGAGGCCTCACACCACCGGGCCCCCCACCTGGCTGCGCTCATCCGCAGTTCGGGTGGCAAGGGGTCTGCCCTCACACCAGAGGCCTCACACCACCGGGCCCCCCACCTGGCTGCGCTCATCTGCAGTTCGGGTGGCAAGGGGTCTGCCCTCACTCACACCAGGGGCCTCACACCACCGGGCCCCCCACCTGGACGGCTCATCCACAATTCGGGTGGCAAGGGGCCTGCCCTCACCCACACCAGAGGCCTCACACTACCGGGCCCCCCACCTGGCTGCGCTCATCCGCAGTTCGGGTGGCAAGGGGCCTGCCCTAACCCACACCAGAGGCCTCACACTACCGGGCCCCCCACCTGGCTGCGCTCATCCGCAGTTCGGGTGGCAAGGGGTCTGCCCTCACTTACACCAGGGGCCTCGCACTACCGGGCCCCCCACCTGGCTGCGCTCATCCGCAGTTCGGGTAGCAAGGGGTCTGCCCTCACTCACACCACCGGGCCCCCCACCTGGCTGCGCCATCCGCAGTTTGGGTGGCAAGGGGCCTGCCCTCACCCACACCAGAGGCCTCACACTACCGGGCCCCCCACCTGGCTGCGCTCATCCGCAGTTCGGGTGGCAAGGGGCCTGCCCTCACCCACATCAGAGGCCTCACACTACCGGGCCCCCCACCTGGCTGCGCTCATCCGCAGTTCGGGTGGCAAGGGGTCTGCCCTCACTTACACCAGGGGCCTCGCACTACCGGGCCCCCCACCTGGCTGCGCTCATCCGCAGTTCGGGTGGCAAGGGGTCTGCCCTCACTCACACCACCGGGCCCCCCACCTGGCTGCGCTCATCCGCAGTTTGGGTGGCAAGGGGCCTGCCCTCACCCACACCAGAGGCCTCACACTACCGGGACCCTCACCTGGCTGCGCTCATCCGCAGTTCGGGTTGCAAGGGGTCTGCCCTCACACCACCGGGCCCCCCACCTGGCTGCGCTCATCCGCAGTTCGGGTGGCAAGGGGTCTGCCCTCACTCACACCACCGTGCCCCTTACCTGGCTGCGCTCATCCGCAGTGCGGGTGGCAAGGGGTCTGCCCTCACTCACACCAGAGGCCTCACACTACCAGGCCCCTCACCTGGCTGCGCTCATCCGCAGTTCGGGTGGCAAGGGGTCTGCCCTCACTCACACCAGAGGCCTCACACTACCAGGACCCCCACCTGGCTGCGCTCATCCGCAGTTCGGGTGGCAAGGGGTCTGCCCTCACTCACACCAGAGGCCTCACACTACCAGGCCCCTCACCTGGCTGCGCTCATCCGCAGTTCGGGTGGCAAGGGGCCTGCCCTAACCCACACCAGAGGCCTCACACTACCGGGCCCCCCACCTGGCTGCGCTCATCTGCAGTTCGGGTGGCAAGGGGTCTGCCCTCACCCACACCAGGAGCCTCACACCACCGGGCCACCCACCTGGCTGCGCTCATCCACAGTTCTGGGGTGGCAAGGGGCCTGCCCTCACCCACACCAGAGGCCTCACACTACCGGGCCCCCCACCTGGCTGCGCTCATCCGCAGTTCGGGGGGCAAGGGGTCTGCCCTCACTCACACCAGAGGCCTCACACCACCGGGCCCCCCACCTGGCTGCGCTCATCCGCAGTTCGAGTGGCAAGGGGCCTGCCCTCACCCACACCAGGGGCCTCCTACTACCGTGCCCCCCACCTGGCTGCGCTCATCCGCAGTTTGGGTGGCAAGGGGCCTGCCCTCACCCACACCAGGAGCCTCACACCACTGGGCCCCCCCACCTGGCTGCGCTCATCAGCAGTTCGGGTGGCAAGGGGTCTGCCCTCACTCACACCAGAGGCCTCACACCACCGGGCCCCCCACCTGGCTGCGCTCATCCGCAGTTTGGGTGGCAAGGGGCCTGCCCTCACCCACACCAGAGGCCTCACACCACCGGGCCCCCCACCTGACTGTGCTCATCCGCAGTTCGGGTGGCAAAGGGGTCTGCCCTCACTCACACCACGGGCCTCGCACTACTGGGCCCCCCACCTGGCTGCGCTCATCCGCAGTTTGGGTGGCAAGGGGCCTGCCCTCACCCACACCAGAGGCCTCACACCACCGGGCCCCCCACCTGACTGCGCTCATCCGCAGTTCGGGTGGCAAGGGGCCTGCCCTCACACCACCGGGCCCCCCACCTGGCTGCGCTCATCCGCAGTTCGGGTGGCAAGGGGTCTGCCCTCACTCACACCAGAGGCCTCACACTACCGGGCCCCCCACCTGGCTGCGCTCATCCGCAGTTCGGGTGGCAAAGGGCCTGCCCTCACGCACACCAGAGGCCTCACACTACCGGGCCCCCCACCTGGCTGCGCACATCCGCAGTGCGGGTGGCAAGGGGTCTGCCCTCACTCACACCACGGGCCTCGCACTACTCGGCCCCCCACCTGGCTGCGCTCATCCGCAGTTCGGGTGGCAAGGGGTCTGCCCTCACTCACACCAGAGGCCTCACACTACCGGGCCACCTTTTCTTCAAGCCAAACCCGAACACTTTAGCAGCATGATTTTCTTTCTTGTGGAGTATACACTATAGGATTGTAAAAAACCTAGGACATCTTTGAGTGCCTTAAGGAGAGTAGTAATGCAGCACGCTAAGTGCGCCACGGTGAGCATTTGCCAGTTTGCATTGGGAGGGGCTGAAAGGGATCTTATTAACCACTTGCCGACCGCCCCATGTATATATACGTCGGCAGAATGGCACGTACAGGCAGAATCACGTACCTGTACGTGACATTCTTCCGGCGGGTGAGGTGTCCGATCGGAACCCCCTCCGCCGGCGGGGACGGTCGGCATCGCTTCAGGAGCGATCCGGGACGAGGGGACGGCCAGAGGTTTCTGGCCACCCCCTCGCGATCGCTCCTGGCGAATGAGAAGCTTCCCCTTCCTGTCTATTGTATAGACAGGAAGGCGGAAGTGATGTCACGCTCGGTGCGCCGGTCTATGTGACCGGAACGCCGAGGAGTGAAGATGTACAGGTTAGTGCACAAACAGTACACTGACACCAGTACACATAGGCACACAAATAACCCCCCTGTCACCCCCAGATCACCCCCCAGATCACCCCCTCCCCCCCCCCAGTCACAGTGTCACTAATTGCAGTGATCATTTATTTACTGATCACTGCATTTAGTGTCAGTGTGACTGTAATAACTGTCAGGGCAGTTAGTTTTAGGTCCAAGGTAGCCCCCTACCCCCCCCCTAATAAAGGTTTAACCCCCTGATTGCCCCTAGTTAACCCTTTCACCCCCTTTTGCCAGTGTCACTAAGCGATCGTTTTTCTGATCGCTGCATTAGTGTCGCTAGGTAACCATTTTTTTTTTTATTTTAACCGCCAGGTTTATATAGGTTCATAAATAGGTTTATAGGTCAGGTACCCCCATATTACAACCTAAATAAAGGTTTTAACCCCCTATTGCCCCTAGAGTTAACCCTTTCACCAGTGATCACCGTATAACTGTCACTGGTGACGCTGGTTAGCCAGTTAGTTATTTCGTTATTTAGGTTCCCCGTCAGGTTTTTATATAGCGTCAGGTACCCCCCCATATATTACCTAATAAAGGTTTAACCCCCTGATTGCCCCTAGTTAACCCTTTCACCCCCTTTTGCCAGTGTCACTAAGCGATTGTTTTTCTGATCGCTGCATTAGTGTCACTGGTGCCGCTAGGTAGCCAGTTTTTTTTTGTATTACTGTTACGGGTGACGCTGGTTAGTTAGCTTGTTTTTTATACTGTCAGGGCACCCGCCATTTATTACCCAATAACGGTTTAACCCCCTGATCGCCCGGCGGGTGATATCAATTAGGTTTTAGGGTCAAATAAGGTCTGCGTCGCCCCCAGGTTAGTGCCAGTACCGCAAACACCCACGCGCAAAGCATACACCTCCCTTAGTGGCACAGTATCTGAACAGATCAATATCTGATCTGATCAGATCTATACTAGCGTCCCAGCAGTTTAGGGTTCCAAAAAAACGCATTGTTAGCGGCATCAGCCCAGATACCTGCTAGCACCTGCGTTTCCCCCCTCCGCCCAGCCCACCCAAGTGCAGTATCGATCGATCACTGTCACTTACAAAACACTAAGCACACATAACTGCAGCGTTCGCAGAGTCAGGCCTGATCCCTGCGATCGCTAACATTTTTTTTGTGGTAGCGTTTTGATTCAGTCGCTAACAGTCAGGAGCTTTTTTACCTGTGAATCTCAAAAAAAAAAAAAAAAAAAAAAATAGTTGTCGTTTTATTGTTCTCTCTCTCTCTCTATTCTCGCTCTTTTTTTACTCCATTCTATTCTGCAATGTTTTATTATGTTTTATCATGCTTGCTTTTCAGGTATGTAATTTTGTTTACTGTGTTTTAGTGTTAAGCATTTTTTTGTTTTCAGGTGCGCCATTAAGTTGCAGCGCGGATTTATTTATCTTGACAGCAACAGCGTTTGCTCCCATGATACATAACGCCGCGACTCCAACGCTGTAGGAGGTGATTTCACCACCACAGTTAAAAAAAAGAGCATATGTGCCGAAGCATGGGGGCAGCAGGGGGGGGGAGGAGCGATTGGCTCCTAATGCCACGTACATACGGTCGAAATTCCGACCGTGTGTACACGGCATAACTTTTGCGGGAGGATGCCCCCATGCATCGGCATATATAAATGGTGCATGTATGCCCATCATTAGAAGTGGGTGGATGAAGGGAGGTATTCTAATGGTGGGCATACCCACCAATCAATCTCTTTTTTTCGTTCAGCCAAGAGGCTGCATGAAAAAAAAAAAGATTACAATATATGTCCAGTATGTTGCTGGACTTTGAATGGTTATACCAGAATGATGCCTGCAGGTTTAGGTATCATCTTGGTATCATTCTTTTCAGCCAGTGATCGGCTTTCATGTAAAAGCAATTCTAGCGGGTAATTAGCCTCTAGACTGCTTTTACAAGCAGTGGGAGGGAATGTCCCCCCCCTGATATAAACCGCGCCATTGGGAAATTGGGAAAGCCTTTTATCACACCAATCTTGGTGTGGTCAGATGCTTTGAGGGCAGAGGAAAGATCTAGGGTCTAATAGACCCCAATTTTTTCAAAAAAAGAGTACCTGTCACTGCCTATTGCTATCATAGGGGATATTTACATTCCCTGAGATAACAATAAAAATCATAACAAAGAAAAAAAATGGAAGGAACAGTTTAAAAATAAAATAAAAAAGCTAAATAAAAAAAAAAAAAACAAAAAAAAAAAAAAAAAAAAAACACCCCTGCCCCCCCTTCTCTTGCGCAAAGGCGTACACAAGCGTTGGTCTGGCGTCATATGTAAACAGCAATTGCACCATGCATGTGAGGTATCACCGCGAAGGTCAGATCGAGGGCAGTAATTTTAGCAGTAGACCTCCTTCGTGAATCTAATGTGGTATCATGTAAAGGCTTTTAAAGGCTTTTAAAAATGTATGTAGTTTGTCGCCACTGCGTGTTTGTGCGCAATTTTAAAGCATGTCGTGTTTGGTATCCATGTACTCGGCCTAAGATCATATTTTTTATTTCATCAAAAATTTGAGCAATATAGTGTGTTTTAGTGCATTAAAATAAAAAAAAGTGTATTTTTTCCACAAAAAATGCGTTTGAAAAATCGCTGCGCAAATACTGTGTGGAAAAAAAAATGCAACACCCACCATTTTAATCTGTAGGGCCTTTGCTTAACAATATATATAGTGTTTGGGGGTTCAACGTAATTTTCTTGCAAAAAAAAAAATATGTTTTCATGTAAACAAAAAGTGTCAGAAAGGGCTTTGTCTTCAAGTGGTTAGAAGAGTGGGTGACGTGTGACATAGGCTTCTAAATGTTGTGCGTAAAATGCCAGGACAGTTCAAACCCCCCCCCCCCCCAAATGACCCCATTTTGGAAAGTAGACACCCCAAGCTATTTGCTGAGAGCAATGTTGAGCCCATTAAATATTTTTTTTTTTTTGTCCCAAGAGATTGAATAATGAAAAAAAAAAATATATATATTTTTTTTACAAAAAGTTGTCACTAAATGATATATTGCTCAAACATGTCATGGGCATATGTGGAAATACACCCCAAAATACATGACTCGTGTAGCCTAGTAAAGACCACCCACTTGTTGTGACCCCTTTAATCCAAAACCACCCTTTTGTTACTCCCCTTAAATAATGGACCACACCGTACTTCTTGTGGAGTAAATGGCCACAACAGCCTTTATTAAACTTAACTCCAATTTTCCAAATATAAATAACATATAAAACCGTATAAATAACCATATATAAATAACCATAAATAACCATAAACCTTTTTAATGTAAACATAAATAACCATCGGTTATACCCTCTTATGTTGGTCAGTGACGGGGCTAACACTTGTAACACAGCCAGTTAGTTAACCAATATATATATGACTATATATATATATAACACCAGGGGGCACTGCAGGATTTAACCGAACCAAGTAGGCCTCCATTTTAACCGCCCGGAGACAAAACCCTATCCCGCAGTGCACACAGAGTAATCATCGATCTTCGATGTACTACACCGGAGGGGCCATCTCATGACGAGCCCCCCACACACTCACCAACTACATAACTGCCACCGTCACTGACCAACCTAAAAACCGCCAACCAACTTTCTTCCAGACGTCCATTTTGAGTTCCTGAAATGATAACAAAAGCATTAAGACCTTCACAACAAACTTAACTATAGGGAGGGTGGGTGGGAAAAAACTGCCTCCTCCTGTGGATTCCGAACGACGAATGGTCCCGCTCGGCCACGCCCCCTTTTTCTAATGCCGCTCCCCTTGCTTTCTATTGGCTGCCCCTGTTAACCACTCCCTGCTGTATTCCCTTTTGTGTGTCACTAGACACACAGTCATGTCCGGCCCTCCCTATATTCCTTTTTCTCATTCCGTCCGGCCCTCTCTTGACTCGTGTAGCCTAGTAAAGACCACCCACTTGTTGTGACCCCTTTAATCCAAAACCACCCTTTTGTTACTCCCCTTAAATAATGGACCACACCGTACTTCTTGTGGAGTAAATGGCCACAACAGCCTTTATTAAACTTAACTCCAATTTTCCAAATATAAATAACATATAAAACCGTATAAATAACCATATATAAATAACCATAAATAACCATAAACCTTTTTAATGTAAACATAAATAACCATCGGTTATACCCTCTTATGTTGGTCAGTGACGGGGCTAACACTTGTAACACAGCCAGTTAGTTAACCAATATATATATGACTATATATATATATAACACCAGGGGGCACTGCAGGATTTAACCGAACCAAGTAGGCCTCCATTTTAACCGCCCGGAGACAAAACCCTATCCCGCAGTGCACACAGAGTAATCATCGATCTTCGATGTACTACACCGGAGGGGCCATCTCATGACGAGCCCCCCACACACTCACCAACTACATAACTGCCACCGTCACTGACCAACCTAAAAACCGCCACAGACTGAAAGGGTGACCCCTTACCCTTGAAGGCACCTCCACACCCGCAGGGCCGTATGTATCCCCTCCTGTAAACCCAACGACCACAGGTCGATCCCAACGTCCGTCAAATGAACCCCATCCCTCCTCAAATAGAGGCCCACGTTCTTTTCAAGTTCCCTGTGGCGAACCACTAAACCCCCTTGCCACGCCAGGAACCTCCCCACCACCTTATTTACCCGTATCCTCGCCTTGTTAAGGCGATACACTGATCTAGCCCTCCTCCAGGATGTTCTAGCGACCATATCTGACCATACCAACAGCGTGTCTGGATACGTCTCGTGCAGGTAGGTCAGATCCCTCTTTATATCGGCAATAAGATCCCTCACTGTCCGCATACCCAAATCATTCCCGCCCGCGTGTATGACCAGGACCGCCGGTGGCCTGTCCAACCACGCGAAACGTTCTATTTCGGGCACCACCCTATCCCACAACATTCCCGGCCTGCCCAGCCAACGTATGGTGGCCTCTCTCCTAGACACCCCCAACTGCCTCCCACCTGGTCTGGCATCCCCTCTCCGTGCTCCCCAACACACATATGAGTGCCCCAGGATCCAGACGAGGCGCGGAAGCCCTCCATCTGAAATGACAAACATAGTGTAATTGACCAGCACTATAACTTAACTAAGGCCACCATACTAACCAATGCAACTATAACAACACACCTATATATTTTTTATTTTTTTTTTTTTTTTTTTTTTTTTATATATCTATCCCCATTATTCCTGAATCAACAGTGGTCTAACGTAAGTCCGAAATCGTTTCGATTCCCACCTCCCCATTTTTTGCACATCCACCTCATCCAACCCACACCTGGCGGCTTCGGTGGCCGCCCCAATGCGGAAGGAGTGTGAGGCGTAGGCAGAACCTTCTAAACCCATACCATTTAGGCATTTTCGCAAAACCGCCCCAAATTGGAATCGCGACAGGTATGATCCATCACTGTGCACCAACAACGGGCCCCCAACCTCCGGTCTCACCCCCATGAACTCTCCTACTGCTTTTACGGGGCATACCGCACAGCCTTGTAACCTATGCAACGAGATCAGCACCCCCACTCCTTTTTGATCAGTCTTGGACTTTTTTAAATTCACCAACACCCTGTCCCCCAAAACTTCCACATCCCCCAACATTAAACCTCCCTCTTCCTTTTTTGATGGGCTAACCAACTCTCCAATCCGAAAAGCCCCGAAAAACGCCAAAGAAAAAGCCGCTGTAAATAATAACCCCTCGTACCCATCCTTGCATACCCCCTTTAACTGTTCCCTTAAGGCCAGAACATTGGTAAAAGTAATCGGCCGCCTCTCGTCCCTTGTCTTGTTTGCTTTGCGATACCCTTTTACTGCCTGTTTTACCCAAAATTCTTTTGTCCAATCCACAATGCCTTGTAACTTGAACAAAAAGGCCAAACCTGCTAACCGTTTTTCAATAGCGGACACCGACCTGCCTTCTTCCATATTTCTGGACACGTAATACAGCACTAACAGCCTAAATTGTGACACATCTTGCCCCACTCCCGATTCCAGCAGCAACTCACCCCACTCCTTCCAGACCTTCTGGTATGCCGACCAAGACGACATACTTACCGACTTCTGGATCCATCCTGCTGCTACCCTAGTGCCAAATCCCAGATCCAGGCCGGGCAAGGAACTCCCTCCTGCTGAGCCTCCGGTGCCAGAGTCCTGAATCTGTCCCACTGGAACCGAGACAAAGAATCAGCCAGCGTGTTCTCTACCCCAGGGATGTGTACCGCATAAAGAAAAATATTCAATTGCATGCAGCGCAACACTAGCTGTCGCATCAACCGGATGACAGGTTGTGAAGATGCCGACATACTATTGATTATTTGCACTACCCCCATATTATCACAATTCAATCTAAGCTTTAAATTTTTACAGGCCTTGCCCCACAGCTCCAATGCTACCACCACCGGAAACAACTCCAATAGTGCCAGATTCTTTGTAAACCCCGCCTCCACCCAGGATCGTGGCCATGGCTCCGCACTCCAACACCCTTGGAAGTACGCTCCGTAACCTGTGGATCCTGCCGCATCGGTGACCAGCTCGACATCGAAATTGCTAACTGGACCCGACATCCAAACCGACCTCCCATTAAACTCCTGCAAAAACCGATGCCACACCTCCAGATCCTCCCTGTGCTCCCTCCGAAGCCTAATATAATGTGTGGGAGCTTTTACCCCTGCCGTGGCCGATGACAATCGTCTACAAAAAATCCTCCCCATAGGAATGATCCTGCATGCAAAATTCAACTTTCCCAACAGGGATTGTAGCGTGCGCAACTGCACTTTCTTGCACCCATGGATCTCCCTAATTTCCTTTTGTAAATCCCTCAACTTCTCTTCGGGTAATCTGCATTCCATAGCCATGGAATCGATCACTATCCCCAAAAAACTCAATTCTGTGCGCGGGCCCTCCGTCTTGTCAGGTGCTAACGGCACCCGAAAATTCTCCGCAATGTGCTGCAACGTGGACAACAGTATCGCACACACATTGGAAGCTGGAGGGCCCACGCAGAGGAAGTCATCCAAGTAATGGATTATGGAATCAATGCCTGTCACATCCCTAACTACCCACTCTAAAAACGAACTGAACGCCTCAAACATGGCGCACGATATGGAACCCCATGGGCAAACAACGATCTACATAAAATTGGTCTTGCCAACTGCAACCCAACAAATGAAAACTGTCTGGGTGCACCGGCAGCAATCGAAATGCGGATTCCACGTCTGACTTAGCCATCAGTGCCCCTCGGCCATATCGCCGTACCCACCGCACCGCAGCATCGAATGACGTATACGATACCGTGCATGCCTCTGGGTCAATAAAATCATTTACCGATCCCCCTTTTGGGAACGATAAATGATGTATTAAACGAAACTTGTTGGGTTCCTTCTTGGGAACCACCCCAAGCGGTGACACTACCAAGTCCTTTAACGGCTTGGCCACGTACGGCCCCGCCATCCTTCCCAACGCAACCTCCTTGGCTAACTTCTCCGACACAACCTCTGGGTGCAACAATGCTGACCTCAGATTCTTTGCCACCGGAGGAATCTCCGTCAATGTGCACGGAATCCTGAAACCTTCCCTGAACCCCGCACTGAGCAAACCCGCCGCCGCCCTATCGGGATACCTATTTAGAAAAGGCTGCATTCTTACCCACATCACCGGCGTCGTCCCTCTTATTGCCAGGCTCTCCGGCGCGCTTTCCTTTTTTGAAGCCTCGCGACAAAGAGTGTCCCCCCCCCCCCGCAACCTGAACACTCGTGCTTAAACTTGCACGTGTTTCCAAATTTGCAGGCTCCCTCGTTGAACTGCCAACATATTCCAAATTTCTTTCCGGCTGGGGATCCCGAGGAGTGGCTACCCCCAGCCCCCCCCGTGAAATGTCTGTGCCGGCGTCTTTGCCGAGGCCATCAATCTCATCCATAAGCTAATGTCCTTATGGTCCCATCTCAACGCTGGGCGAACCGCCCTGCGTTGTCTAAACTGCTCGTCATATCGCAGCCAAGCCGTCCCTCCATAGACCCTATACGCCTCCCCTATAGCGTCCATATAACAGAATAACGCCGAGCAGTGCTCGGGGTTCTTCTCCCCAATTACCCCGGCCAATATGGCGAACGCCTGCAGCCAGTTTGCAAACGTCCGTGGGATTAGCCGATACCGCCTCTTCTCCTCATCAGCTTTTTTGGTGTCATCCGGTTTCACCCTGTCTAAATTGAATTTTTCCAATGGCAACAGGGAAAAAATCTCCACATACTCACCTTTCCAGATTTTTTCCCTCACTTCCTGTTTTAAATGGGCCCCCAGTGGCCCCTCGAAGCAAACGTAGACTTCACATTTTGCTGCATCTGCCATCCGGACAATGTCGGCCCTTACCACTTGCTCCTCCCCGCTCTTCTCTGGCGTACTCACCTGCACTCCTGCTCCCACCGCAGTCGATGCCTCTCCAGCTGTTGTGACCGAAGCCCCGCTTGGGGGGTTCGCTATCCCCCCCGCCTTCTCAAAACGTCCCACCAGGGCCCTCAGGCCCTCCAGCAACTCCTGTACCTGACCCCCCAATGGAGACTCACTCCTAGCCCGCGGTTGGTCATGGCTTGCCACCAGCGGAGCCGGAGGCCCTGATTCACTCCCCCCCACTGGTACAATTCCCAACAAATTCTGTAAAGCAGTTGTAAAAGAACTATTACTACTGGACTTACCGGGCCGTCTTGGCACCTCCGCCGGGATCACCGGCCTGACATCCACCGATGCTTGTGGGCGGCTGGGCACCTCCTCTTCTTCGGACAGCTCCCCTTCCGACCTGCTGAACTCCTCCTGCTGGGAAAAAGACGCTGTTCCCCTCGGGGAGGGACTCCTGGCCAATTCCCGGCTCCTTCCATTCACCACCCCCGATGTGGACGCACCCCCCGCCACCCCGCTACCCTGGATCCCCGAGTCCTGGGCAGACAGGCCGGGCCCGGCACTGCTCCTGCCCACTGTCATTCTCCCTTCTCCTCCTGGTGGCGTCCGCCTACCCTCCGCTGCGTTGGCCCTTCCTGCGGCCCGTCGTGCTGTGCCAGCGGACATGTGTACCCTGCTGTCCTCCCCCCTCGGCTCGTGCAGAGCTGCTGAGGGTTTTGATGACGCACTCCTCCGGGGTGTATTACCCCCCATCCTGGCTGTAGTTGCTGTTTGAGCTGACCGCCCCCCCCCCAACTCGTGCAGAGCTGCTGGGGAGGACGCCGCTGCGGAAGGGGCTGCTGTGCTTCCTCCTAGCCCCCTCTTCCCGGCTCCTGCTCGCTGCGACCTCCTTTCTGTCCCTTGACCCCCCTGGCTGTGCTGAAAAACTGGGGCTGGTGGATCCTGTGCAGGCCTTCCCCGTGGCGCTGGTGATGTAGGTCCCTGTAGTCCTGAGGCCCCGCCCCCCGCATTGCGCCCACGCCGTGTGCTCTTCTTGGGGCCTAGTGGGGTCTCCATCTGGGCCCTTTTTGCTGGTGGTGGTGACTGGTCCCCCCTGGGGCTTCTGGCTAACCTGGATGGGCCTGCCACCCCCCCCGGAGAGTACCTCGATGGTGCCCTGGCCACCCGGCCCCGTGATCGCTCCGAACGTCCATCCGGTCGCTCGATTTGTCCTCCTCCGTCCTGCGCTGACACACTGGCTAGAATTGAGGCTACCTGGTCCTGTAGCCACTCCGCTCCGTTCGCCGCTGCCGCGGCCCTCAGCCTCTCCACGAGGTCGCGGTCCGCCATCTTGAGAGTGTTGCAGAGGAGCAGTGTAAAAAACTGCCTCCTCCTGTGGATTCCGAACGACGAATGGTCCCGCTCGGCCACGCCCCCTTTTTCTAATGCCGCTCCCCTTGCTTTCTATTGGCTGCCCCTGTTAACCACTCCCTGCTGTATTCCCTTTTGTGTGTCACTAGACACACAGTCATGTCCGGCCCTCCCTATATTCCTTTTTCTCATTCCGTCCGGCCCTCTCTGGAAAGTAGACACCCCAAGCTATTTGCTGAGAGGTATGGTGAGTATTTTGCAGATGTCGCTTTTTGTCACAAAGTTTTGAAAATTGAAAAAAGAAAAAAATATTTTTTTTTCTTTACTTTCTTCATTTTCAAAAACAAATGAGAGCTGTAAAATACTCACCATGCCTCTCAACAAATAGCTTGGGGTGTCTACTTTCCAAAATGGGGTCATTTGGGGGGGTTTTGTGCTATTTTGGCATTTTATGGCCTTCGAAACTGTGATAGGTAGTGAGGAGTGAAATCAAAAATTTGCACCCTTAGAAATCCTGAAGGCGGTGCTTGGGTTTCGGGGCCCCGTACGCGGCTAGGCTCCCAAAAAGTCCCACACATGTGGTATCCCCATACTCAGGAGAAGCAGCAAAATGTATTTTGGGGTGCAATTCCACATATAACTATGGCATGTGTGAGCAATATATCATTTAGTGACAACTTTTTTATTTTTGTCTTTATTCAATCACTTGGGACTAAAAAAAAAAATATTCAATGGGCTCAACATGCCTCTCAGCAAATAGCTTGGGGTGTCTACTTTCCAAAATGGGGTCATTTGGGGGGGTTTTGTACTTCTCTGCCATTTTAGCACCTCAAGAAATTAAATAGGCAGTCATAAATTAAAAGCGGTGTAAATTCCAGAAAATGTACTCTAGTTTGTAGACGCTATAACTTTTGCGCAAACCAATAAATATACGCTTATTGGCATTTTTTTTACTAAAGACATGTGGCTGAATACATTTTGGCCCAAATGTTTGACTAAAATTGAGTTTATTAGATTTTTCTTATAACAAAAAGTAGAAAATCTCTTTTTTTTTCAAAATTTTCTCTCTTTTTCCGTTTATATCGCAAAAAATAAAAATCACAGAGGCAATCAAATACCATCAAAAGAAAGCTCTATTTGTGGGAAGAAAAGGACGCAAATTTCGTTTCGTTACAAAATTGCATGACCGCGCAATTACCAGTTAAAGTAGTGCAGTGCGAAATTGAAAAAAGACCTCTGGTCCTTAAGCTGACAATTGGTCCGGGGCTGAAGTGGTTAAATAAAACAAAAGCATTCTTGTACCCATAAAATATGATTAAATTAATAAAACAAATGTCACTGTAAAAATATGAATTAGCCTAAATTAAAAACGGACAGTGTTAGTCAGTAGGACAAGTGGACAGTGTTAGTAGAGCAGTCGATGGTGTCAGGAAAGCAGATGACGGTGTTAGTAGTGCAGTGGATGGTGTCAGTAGGGCAGGGGATGGTGTCAGTAGGTAGGCGGATGGTGCCAGTAGAGCAGCGGACGGTGTCAGTGGAGCAGCGGGCGTGTCAGTGGGGCAGCGGACGGTGTCAGTAGGGCAGCGGTGGTGTCAGTAGAGCAGTGGACGGTGTCAGTGGGGCAGTGGACGGTGTCAGTGGACGGTGTCAGTAGGGCAGTGGACGGTGTCAGTAGGGCAGTGGACGGTGTCAGTAGAGCAGTGGACGGTGTCAGTAGGGCAGTGGACGGTGTCAGGGCAGTGGACGGTGTCAGTAGAGCAGTGGATGGTGTCAGTAGAGCAGCGGATGGTGTCAGTCGTGCAGGGGACGGTGTCAGTAGGGCAGCGGATGGTGTCAGTAGGGCAGCGGACGGTGTCAGTAGGGCAGCGGACGGTGTCAGTAGGGCAGTGGACAGTGTCAGTCGTGCAGTGGACGGTGTCAGTAGGGCAGTGGATGGTGTCAGTAGGGCAGTGGACAGTGTCAGTAGGGCAGTGGACGGTGTCAGTAGAGCAGTGGACGGTGTCAGTAGGGCAGTGGACGGTGTCAGTAGGGCAGTGGACGGTGTCAGTAGAGCAGTGGACGGTGTCAGTAGAGCAGTGGATGGTGTCAGTAGAGCAGCGGACGGTGTCAGTCGTGCAGGGGACGGTGTCAGTAGGGCAGCGGATGGTGTCAGTAGGGCAGCGGACGGTGTCAGTAGGGCAGCGGACGGTGTCAGTAGGGCAGTGGACAGTGTCAGTCGTGCAGTGGACGGTGTCAGTAGGGCAGTGGACGGTGTCAGTAGAGCAGTGGATGGTGTCAGTAGGGCAGTGGACAGTGTCAGTAGGGCAGTGGACGGTGTCAGTAGAGCAGTGGACGGTGTCAGTCGTGCAGGGGACGGTGTCAGTAGGGCAGTGGACGGTGTCAGTAGGGCAGTGGACGGTGTCAGTAGGGCAGTGGACGGTGTCAGTAGAGCAGTGGACGGTGTCAGTAGGGCAGTGGACGGTGTCAGTCGTGCAGGGGACGGTGTCAGTAGGGCAGTGGACGGTGTCAGTAGGGCAGTGGACGGTGTCAGTAGGGCATTGGACGGTGTCAGTAGGGCAGTGGACAGTGTCAGTCGTGCAGGGGACGGTGTCAGTAGGGCAGTGGACGGTGTCAGTAGGGCAGTGGACGGTGTCAGTAGGGCAGGGGATGGTGTCAGTCGTGCAGGGGACGGTGTCAGTAGGGCAGTAGACGGTGTCAGTAGGGCAGTGGACGGTGTCAGTAGAGCAGTGGACGGTGTCAGTAGGGCAGGGGACGGTGTCAGTAGGGCAGTGGACGGTGTCAGTAGAGCAGTGCATGGTGTCAGTCGCGCAGGGGACGGTGTCAGTAGGGCAGTGGATGGGTGGCAGTAGGGCAGTGGACGGTGTCAGTAGGGCAGTGGACGGTGTCAGTAGAGCAGTGCATGGTGTCAGTCGTGCAGGGGACGGTGTCAGTAGGGCAGTGGACGGTGTCAGTAGGGCAGTGGACGGTGTCAGTAGGGCAGTGGATGGTGTCAGTCGTGCAGGGGACGGTGTCAGTAGGGCAGTGGATGGTGTCAGTCGTGCAGGGGACGGTGTCAGTAGGGCAGTGGACGGTGTCAGTAGGGCAGTGGACGGTGTCAGTAGGGCAGTGGACGGTGTCAGTAGGGCAGTGCATGGTGTCAGTCGTGCAGGGGACGGTGTCAGTAGGGCAGTGGATGGTGTCAGTCGTGCAGGGGACGGTGTCAGTAGGGCAGTGGAGGGTGTCAGTAGGGCAGTGGACGGTGGTCAGTAGGGCAGTGGGAGTCAGTAGGCAGTGGACGGTGTCAGTAGAGCAGTGCATGGTGTCAGTCGTGCAGGGGACGGTGTCAGTAGGGCAGTGGATGGTGTCAGTAGGGCAGTGGACGGTGTCAGTAGGGCAGTGGACGGTGTCAGTAGGGCAGTGGACGGTGTCAGTAGAGCAGTGCATGGTGTCAGTCGTGCAGGGGACGGTGTCAGTAGGGCAGTGGACGGTGTCAGTAGGGCAGTGGACGGTGTCAGTAGGGCAGTGCATGGTGTCAGTCGTGCAGGGGACGGTGTCAGTAGGGCAGTGCATGGTGTCAGTCGTGCAGGGGACGGTGTCAGTAGGGCAGTGGATGGTGTCAGTAGGGCAGTGGACGGTGTCAGTAGGGCAGTGCATGGTGTCAGTCGTGCAGGGGACGGTGTCAGTAGGGCAGTGCATGGTGTCAGTCGTGCAGGGGACGGTGTCAGTAGGGCAGTGGCAGTGGACGGTGTCAGTAGGGCAGTGGACGGTGTCAGTAGGGCAGTGGACGGTGTCAGTAGGGCAGTGGACGGTGTCAGTAGGGCAGTGGAGGGTGTCAGTAGGGCAGTGGAGGGTGTCAGTAGGGCAGTGGACGGTGTCAGTAGGGCAGTGGATGGTGTCAGTAGGGCAGTGGACGGTGTCAGTAGGGCAGTGCATGGTGTGTTGGGCAATGGATGGTGTCAGTCAGGCAGTGGATGGTGTCAGTAGTTTTTTTTTATTTATACATCTCTTTACAAATTTATTTATTTTTACATTTTTTAACAGTCTCGTTGGGGGGCTTTGGTGAAATAGCATGAGCCTAAACAGACCAATGATAGCTCACTTTTGAGACAGAGAAAGGGACTGAGGGTGGATTCTCCAGTTCCTTTCTCTGAAGCATAATAAACATAGTAAATTGGAAGACATTTACTGTGTGTATCTGATTCCCTCAATCTGTGACTGGTCCCCTGCAGTTTCTGTGAAAGTTGTGACTGGTCGCACTCCACCATCCTCATTGTACCATACAGGGTGAATGTCCCTGTATGGTATGTAATGATGCTGAGTCTTTGGGTGGTGGAGGAGAACAGTGCAGCTGGCTGGAGCATGGTAACATATAAGTGAAAGTGGTTATTTCCCCCCAGCACTGCAAGGGTGGACTTTTTCACTTTCCTGGAGTAGGGCTGTATTCTGGCACCATGTCTCTTGCTGTTTATGCTCAAATGTTTAACTATGTCAGGAACATATTGGGACTTTTCAGGTTCTACATAGAAGTATTCCACATTATCAAAAATAATAATTTTTAATAAAATATAGTGTGTATGTGGAATACATCTATGTGGAGCCTGGAAAGATTTTTACTTTGGCTTTCAGTAAACGTGCACTGCAAGGCGCACAACAGGTTTACAGCACAGAATTATTCAGTTTTGAAGGCAGAACAGGGGGACTCACAGGAGGAGAAGCAGTCTGGCATCCTTCTTCTTATCTTCATTCTGCTCTGGGGTGGGCAGGAAGCAGTGATCGGGCTGCAGTCAGTGTAGGGTTGTCTGGCTTGCTCCACCCACCTGTAGAGGAGCTTTGTTACATCCCAGATCCAGCCTGAGAGGAACCTGTGCCCGGGAGAATGTGTGTTTCTCCTGTATGGAAAGGGGTGTGCTGCTGCCAATAAGGAGAAGACGACTGACAACAGATATGGGTGCATCCTCCTCACTGATTTTGGGCAGGCTTTATTACCAACAGAGACTGAGGCACAGCGTGATGTTGCAGTCTCTTGTACACAGATTCTTCAGCTGCCTCCCCCTTGTCCGGGCTTGCCCGCAGCTCCCTCCTGCATACAATCAGTGGCAGGCAGTGCGGGTGCACTGTACTGAGTAGCAAGGCCAGGCTAAGTCCCCAGCTGAAGTCCGGACCCCCTGCACTCCCTGCACAGCTAGGAGTGAGACAGCGGAGGAGGGGAGAAACACATCATCCACCGAGCAGACTTGTCACTCTCGGTACAGTCCGACCTGAATGATGTGTCCGGTTCTGGTGTAGATGAAAACCCGTACACATCATTCAAAAACCGGAGTGTCCGGGAGAAACCCGTACAGGTGGCAACCCTACTTCCCCTGCTGCGAGCTTTATGCGGCGATAGTGCAAACCCAGCCTAGTTCACCTTTGGGAACATGGTACACCTGATTTTAGGGTAACATGTTCCCACTGCTGGAGCCGCCACTAGCGGCATATTGCCGTTAGAAGCAGCGTGCTCAGTGCACCGCTGTCTACGGCGCACGCACTGTAGACAGCGGTGCCTGTCTTTTGCAAAAAAAAATTATACACATTTTGCACATTGTACATTAGCACGGCAAAGCTGGCCATACACTGATCAAAATTCAGCTGGTTCAGCATGGACTGGCTAAATTTCGATCAGTGTGTGTGTGGCCATCCCTATTCAACAGAGGCTGATTGTTTGATTGACTTCGATCGAAGGGACATGTTGGAATATTGCAGCTGACTAGAGCTGCTGTAAGACTACAATGTCCCGGCGAGGGGGAACTCCTCCATCCACCTAGTGTGTGGACTGAGGATGTTTGGCCAGCTTAACCACTTTCAGACTGGACCATTTTGCTGGCTTAAGACCAGACCACTTTTTTGCGATTCGGCACGGCGTCGCTTTAACGGACAATTGCGCGGTCGTGCGACGTGGCTACCAAACAAAATTTACGTCCTTTTTTTTCCCACAAATAGAGCTTTCTTTTGGAAGTATTTGATCGGCCCTGCGGTTTTTATTTTTTTTGTGCTATAAACAAAAAAAAAGAGCAACAATTTTGAAAAAAAACACATTATTTTTTACTTTTTGCTATAATAAATATCCCCCAAAAATATATAAAAAAAATTTTTTTTCCTCAGTTTAGGCCGATACGTATTCTTCTACATATTTTTGGTAAAAAAAAATCGTAATAAGCGATTAGTGATTGGTTTGCGCAGAAGTTATAGCGTTTACAAAATAGGGGATAGTTTTATAGCATTTTTATTAAAAAAAAATGTTTAATAGTAATGGCGGCGATCAGCGATTTTTTTGTGACTGCGACATTATGGAGGACACATCGGCCATTTTTGGGACCATTGTCATTTATACAGCAATCAGTGCTATTTAAATGCACTGATTCCTATGTAAATGACACTGGCAGTCAATGCTATTTAAATGCAGTGTAGGGGTTATATTTTCCTAGAGGCGTGTTTCTAAATGTGGGGGGGGGGGGGAATGGCTGTGAGCTAGTGAATGCTGATCTCTGCTCCAATCAAAGGGAGCAGAGATTGGCGTCACTAGTTGCTAGGCAGAACGGGGAGACGCTGTTTATTTCCGCATCTCCCCGTTCAGCCTTCCTGTGAGACGATCGCGGGTATCCCCGCGGCAATCGAGTCTGCGGGACCCGCAACTGGACTCACGGGGGTCCCGACCGCTCGATGGCACGGTGGCATCTTAAAGGGGACGTACCTGTACGCCCTTATGCCTGTCCGTGCCATTCTGTTGACGTACATCGTCGTGTGCCGGTCGGGAAGCGGTTAAAGAGGATGTAAACCCACTCTGCAGGCTTGTGCCTATAATAAGGCTTACCTGTAGGTACTATGAATATCTCCTAAACTTTCACAGTTTAGGAGATATTCGCACTTCATGCAGCCAGTTATGTCATCGGCGCATGCCCTCTGAAGGGATGGTATACCTGTGCCGTCCCTTCAGAGCTCTGTGCTGCGGTCCATGACTGCACATGCGCGGAAGTGCCGTTATCATGGCGCAGCAAATCAGACGGCCGGAGGACGCAAACCCGGAAGGAAGACCAGGTGAAGATGGAATTGTCTGTCAAAGCTGACAGCAGGGCAGTTCAGGGCTTTGTTCTAAAGGTAAGTATTTCATAAGGTGCTCGTATATTATGTCTTTACTTTGCAGGGTTTAAAAAAAAAAAAAAAAAAGAAGAAAATTGGGCATGGTTTACTTCCTCTTTAAGGCCTTCTTATAACAGAAGGTGTTTAGCTGGGCTGTGTGATGGAATGAGATATGTGAACACCTTTTGCATTAGGTAAGCCCTATGCCCCGTACACACGAGCGGAATTTCTGTCAGAAAAATCTTGGATTGTTTTTCTGACGGAATTCCGATCAAACTTGCATACACACAGTCACACAAAAGTTCTCTGAATTTTTGACCGTCAAGAACACAGTGACGTACAACACTAAGACGAGCCGAGAAAATTAAGTTCAATGCTTCCGAGCATGCGTCAAATTGTTTCCGAGCATGCGTAGGAATTTTGCGCGTCAGGATTGCTACAGACGATCGGAATTTCCGAACGAAACTTTTTCCATCGAAAAAATAGAGAACCTGCTCTCAATCTTTTGCTGGTGGAAATTCCGCCAGCAAAAGTCCGATGGAGCATACACATGGTCAGGCCGACTTGTTGGGCCCTGAGGCCTACTCCACAGAAGTTATGGTTTCCATACACTGCACTGATGATGGCCATATAGCCTAAAACCTTGCACTATAATAGACTATACAAGAACAGTTCTGGATGTGCAACTGGCAGGAGGGACAAAAAGTAATAATTTGTATGGCCCCCACTGCCCTGAAATGACTAATAATCCGCTTATTTTGAGACGTGTGATGGAATGAAACATATGAATACCTTCTGTTTTAGGAAGACCTTACGGTGTACCCATTGGAAAGACGTCCACTCTCTTCCTGTCCTGGTAACACTTTTTGGCTGAAGTTCAACCAGATTTAAGAAAATAAATAAATAAAAATTTTACAAAGATTTCCAGAGTTGTTTGAGATCCTTACCTTTTCTTTATTGAAAGAAATTTCTGTTTCACAATGTTATTTCTGATACAATCATTAATGGGACACATTATAACCACCGGGGAAAATATCAGAGCGGTAATGAGAAAAGCTGCAGGATTTGCATCTTTCGTAAAGAATTAGCCTTAGCCCACGTTCACATCGGGCCGATTTGACATGTCAAAATCGCATGCTAAATTGGTGGCTATTGCCAAGAATGGCACCGTCTGAATCAGTGCGACAACGACTTTACGGCGCTGCACCGATTCCCAAAAGTAGTTCCTGTACAACTTTTGGCGACTTTGGGGGCGATTTGACTAGACATCTGTGCATGATCCCGCACAGATGTGTCAAGTCGCCCCAGAAGTCAGACTGCTTTGCTAGTTTGAAATCGTGCGAGTTCAGTTGATCTCGCATGATTTCAAACTCGCATTACTGTGAACCTGGGCTCAGGGCCAGTTCACACCATAGAAATGCCTTCCGGATGCATTTCTGCATGCGTGTTTCCAGTGCGGTGTGATGCTTTCCAGTGCATTTTTCCTCTCTTTTTTTCTTCACCTTAACATGTGACATGTGCGTTTTTGATGCATTTTACTGTGTTCAAGTACAATTCAGTGCAGAAAAACTGCAGCATGTTCTGCTTTTATTTCTGGAACTAGAACGGAGTGGAACTGACTGCACTGGTGTGCACTATGCCATTGGAAACCATATAACCTACTAGCCATGCATTTGATGAAAAAAAAATAAAAAAAAATAAAAAAAAGGCACTGAACTGCATGAAAGAAAAAAACAGAGACAATTCCCAGTTCAACTCACCAACCAGTCTATCAACCGAATTAACCTGTCCAACAGTAAGCGCTAAAAACAGGGGTTTAGTTAGCACAGATTTCCAAATGCATGCGTAAGCTGCAAGGCCTCTTCATGGCACCCTGTATCACTAAGGCTGGATTCACACCTGTGCATTTTTAGTGCTTTTTGCATTTTGCACTACAGAACGTGTTTCATAGGAAACCATGTTAAATGGACTGTAGTGCAAACTGCAAAATGCAAAAATGACTAAAAATGCATAGGTGTGAATCCAACCTTACAGTCCTAACCTTTCTAAATTTGTGTGAACCAGCCCCAGAGAGTATCTAGTTAAGATAAAACTCCTGCAGGGGATGCCTTACATTTGGTATCCTTCTGGGGAAAAGCAGCAAGCAAGAATAAAGTGATATAACAAAATCCTGTACAATAAAAATCCATAAAATCCATAAAAATCCTGTACAATAGTCATAATTTGCAACTAATGAAACTGCTGAGGTTCATTGGGAATGTGTTCTTGGCATCTATAGGTGTCATTACATCACAGTGTTACTCCCTTAAAATATTTCCCCTACCTGATTGGATTATATAAGGCAATAGAACAAATTGGTAATTTGATTCGATTTGGTACAGTCCAATTGTTCCATATAGCGTTTTTTCAAAGCATTTTTTTGCTGGAATTACAGCTCTGCTAATATTATTAGTATTTTTTATGTTATATGTATTAACCACTTACCCACTGGGCACTTAAACCCCCTTCCTAACCAGACCAATTTTCAGGTTTCAGTGCTCTCACATTTTGAATGACAATTACTCATTCAACACTGTACCCTTATGACATGTTTGTCCTTTATTTCACACAAATAGAGCTTTCTTTTGGTGGTATTTAATCACCGTTGGGTTTTTTATTTTTTTGCGCTATAAATGAAAAAAAAGACCAAAAATTCTGTAAAAAATGTTTTTTATTTTTCTTAGTTTCTGTTATAAAAATTAGCAAATTAGTAATTTCTCTTCATAAATTTTGGCCAAAATCTATACTGCTACATATCTTTGGTTAACCACTTAAGCCCCGGACCAATTTGCAGCCAAAGGACCAGGCCCCTGTTTGCGATTCAGCACTGCGTCGCTTTAACTGACAATTTGCGCGGTCGTGCGACGTGCTTCCCAAACAAAATTGGCGTCCTTTTTTTCCCACAAATAGAGCTTTCTTTTGGTGGTATTTGATCGCCCCTGCGGTTTTTATTTTTTGCGCTATAGAGCGACAATTTTGAAAAAAAAAATGCAATATTTTTTTACTTTTTGCTATAATAAATATCCCCCAAAAATATATAAAAAAAAACATTTTTTTTCCTCAGTTTAGGCCGATACGTATTCTTCTACATATTTTTGGTTTTTTGGTAAAAAAAAAAATAAAATTATTGATTGGTTTGCGCAAAAGTTATAGAGTTTACAAAATTGGGGATAGTTTTATAGCATTTTTAATAATATATTTTTTTTTTTTTACTAGTAATGTCGGCGATCAGCGATTTTTATTATGGCGGACACATCGGACATTTTGGACACATTTTTGGGACCATTGTCATTTATACAGAAATCAGTGCTATTTAAATGCACTGATTCCTATGTAAATTACACTGGCAGTCAAGGAGTTAACCACTAGGGGGCAGGGAGTCTGTGTGTGTGTTTGTTTTTTTTTTTACAGTAGGGGGGCGTGGCTTTACGTCTGACGTCACTGATCGGCTTTCCCGATGACAGGGAACAGCCGATCAGTGACAGGCAGTGTAGGAAGCACGGGGAGAGGCTTGTTTACACAGACCTCTCCCCGTTCTTCAGCTCTGTGACCCGATCGCGGGGACACCAGCGGCGAACGGGTCCGCTGGTCCCGGAGCTCAGGACGGGGTCGCGCGACGTGCCCAGCCGTGCCATTCTGCCGACGTATATCGGCGTGAGGTGGTCCTTAAGCGGTTAAAATAACCCAAATCGGTGTATATTATTTGGTCTTTGTGTAAGTTAGAGGGCTTTCACACCAAGCCACCCAACGCGCCGGCAGCGGGGAGCAGCGGTATACACGCCGCTCCAAAGAAGCTGCTGGAAGGACTTTTCCTGACGTCCTGCCAGCGCACTGTTGCAGTGTGAAAGCTCTCCTGCTTTCACACTGGAGACAATGGTGCAGCTGTTTGAGGGCAGATTGCAGTCGCTATTATTAACGCTATAGCGCCTGCAAAACGCCCTCGTGTGAAAGGGGTCTTATAGAGTCTACAAGTTATGGTGCCCATGACTGAAAATTGATGACACCTGATGTACTGACGGCCTATCTCATTTCTTGAGACAGTAAAAAAAAAAAAACACAAAGTACAATTAACCCCCAAATGACCGCTTTTTGGAAAGTAGACATTCCAAAATATTTACTAAGAGGCATGGTGAGTTTTTTGAAGTTGTCATTTTTTCTCACAATTCTTTGCAAAATGGAGATTTTTTTTTTCTTATTCACAAAATTGTGAAATTAACAGGTTATTTCTCACACACAGCCTATGCATACCACAAATTAGACCCCAAAACACATTCTGCTACTCCTCCTGAGTATGGCGATACCACATGTGTGAGACTTACACAGCGTGGCCACATACAGAGGCCCAACATGCAGGGAGCACCATCAGGTGTTCTAGGGGGCATACATTTCAAATCTAATTTGACTACCTATTACACTTTTGTGAGGCACTGTAGTGGCATGGATGTGGCATGGATGAGCATGAATGAGGCATAAATGAGCCGTGGATGGGGGTGGCTGAACATGAATGGGGGTGCCTGAGTATAGAAGAATGCGCTGATGCACCTGATCTCTCCCCTCTCACTGTATCGATCGGTACTGAGAGGGGAAAAGCTAAGCCAGGCATGCGCCAGCTTGTTTACAACTGATCACTCTGTCATTTGAGGAAGCGATCGCATGGTAAAGGGCCGCTGTCAGCTGCCATTTATCGCGATCCGCCGGGTCCTCTGGACCCGGATATTCCCAGGGGTGCCCGGGAGAAAGATTCTGGGAGGACGTCATAGTACACCCTCCCAGAGTTATCCGACCGTGCTGCAGCGATTTTTTGGCTATGGCCCTGTCGGCAACTAGTAAAAAATATATTTTTCTGGGGTGGAATATGGCTGGGAAATAAATTAAATTTTTTTTTTTTTAGTAGGAATACATATTTGAAAAGACTTTCAAAATCAGAGTTTAGTGTCACTTTTAAAGCCCCGTACACACGGACCGAATGTCAGAAGACATCAGCCAGTTAACAAAAACAAAAAACAAACACAGACCGACATTCGGCCTGTCGGTATGCCACCCTGTCCAACAGAAGCTGGCCATTTGGTCAGCTTCTGTCAGACGATCATGCTGGAAAACAAGGAGCCAACCGACTCTCGATCAGCTGCTTTGCGCCAATGGTGCAGATCGCCAATTGGAGTGTTCTGGCGGGGGGGGGCATCCCCCTGTCAGAACACACACAACAGCTCAGTGGGGGGAGATCGCTATACTAACTTTGCATAGTTAGTACAGCAGCTCTGACAGGAGCTGAGATTTTTTTTTCGTTTTAACCCACTGGGTTGATTGAAAAAAAACAAAACAACTCAGTGTGTACCAGGCTTACCGAAAAAAAACTGACAGCTCAGGAGGAGCCGCTGTACTATCTGATGTTAGTACAGCGATCTTCCCTGCTGTGCTACTGTGTTCAGACAGGGGGACGCCCCCCTACCCCACGCCCGCCAGAACACTCCAGTCAGCAGACTTTTTTTGGTCATGCCCCTTTGACAGAAGTTGGCTTCCATCGGACCGGCTGCAGTACACACGGGTCAAATCCCCCCGACATTCGACCTGTGTGTACTAAGCTTCAGAGTCCCCTTCCCATCCAAGTATGAAATAATTTGGCTACAAACACAAACATTAATACAATCATTGCATTTCTTTATTCAGAATTATTTTTTAACAGTTGAGAGTCTATTGTTGTTCTCTCCAAGTTAATAAGATACTTAATTTATAGTAAAAAAAATAAAAAAAATACAACACACACAAAAACACACACACACACAGGTCTGTTAGATTACAGAGAGCACTGGGCCGGGTGGTCAAACTCTGGTACCCAAATAGTCATATTAAGACAATCTGCTCAACAGTTACAAGGATAGTGGAAGGAAAACCATGAAAATGTGAGTTTAGTATAACAGGCCAAATTCATGAAGCTTTACACAAGGATAAGAAACTTTATTTTGCCCCATTTTTCAATCACCTTTTTTTTTTTTTTTAAATTAGGTTCCTTATACTGATATTAACGTTTTGTAAGCTGAGCCTCATAACTGGCTGAATATGACTTCAGTGGGGATTTCCAGACACAAGTGACATCACGAGCCTCATATCTCAATGATGTTACACGTCTCCAGATCCTGATGTTTGGCCAACAATGACCTCACAGGGCGGAAACTGGTGACACATTTGTCTAAAGAACATTTTGAAACTCGGATTTAGTGCAAAAGAGTCTGAATTCACATTATTCCAGTCAGAAAAGGTTGATACAAAAATGTTTAATAATGGAGATGCTACTGTTCATACATTGTGTGGTGTCCAGTGTGGGAAGGCGTCTCGATCAAAGACGGGTATTCCCCAAGAATAAAGTCCAAAACATAAAACGCCAGCATGCTGATAAAGTTTATCCCCAGTCCAGCCTTCATCTAAAAAAGAAAATAAGGAAACAAAGATAAAGTATTAAAGCAAAGCCAATGTACACCGAGTTCAAATACAATATATCAAAAGCTGCAATTGTGTCTAAATAAAAGAGGTGTGTGTGTGTGTGTGTGTGTGTGTGTGTGTGTGTGTGTGTGTGTGTGTAGTTATTTGAATGTTGGTGTCCTTTGTGCATTTCTTCCAGATCTGTGCAGTAATCCAGCCTGCAACAACTGCTGCACTTTTCCCTGTTCCTATAATAAAAACCAGTCAGTGCTGCTCTCCCCTCATTCAGGGTGACTGGCCTGGTGTCTGCCCCCCTGTAGTTTCTTGCAGGTGTTCCGTCAGATTAGGCTTTTTTTTTTTTTTTTTTTTTTTTTTTTTTTTTTTTTTTTTTTTTTTTTTTTTTTTTTTTTTTTTTTTTTTTTTTTTTTTTTTTTTTTTTTTTTTTTTTTTTTTTTTTTTTTTTTTTTTTTTTTTTTTTTTTTTTTTTTTTTTTTTTTTTTTTTTTTTTTTTTTTTTTTTTTTTTTTTTTTTTTTTTTTTTTTTTTTTTTTTTTTTTTTTTTTTTTTTTTTTTTTTTTTTTTTTTTTTTTTTTTTTTTTTTTTTTTTTTTTTTTTTTTTTTTTTTTTTTTTTTTTTTTTTTTTTTTTTTTTTTTTTTTTTTTTTTTTTTTTTTTTTTTTTTTTTTTTTTTTTTTTTTTTTTTTTTTTTTTTTTTTTTTTTTTTTTTTTTTTTTTTTTTTTTTTTTTTTTTTTTTTTTTTTTTTTTTTTTTTTTTTTTTTTTTTTTTTTTTTTTTTTTTTTTTTTTTTTTTTTTTTTTTTTTTTTTTTTTTTTTTTTTTTTTTTTTTTTTTTTTTTTTTTTTTTTTTTTTTTTTTTTTTTTTTTTTTTTTTTTTTTTTTTTTTTTTTTTTTTTTTTTTTTTTTTTTTTTTTTTTTTTTTTTTTTTTTTTTTTTTTTTTTTTTTTTTTTTTTTTTTTTTTTTTTTTTTTTTTTTTTTTTTTTTTTTTTTTTTTTTTTTTTTTTTTTTTTTTTTTTTTTTTTTTTTTTTTTTTTTTTTTTTTTTTTTTTTTTTTTTTTTTTTTTTTTTTTTTTTTTTTTTTTTTTTTTTTTTTTTTTTTTTTTTTTTTTTTTTTTTTTTTTTTTTTTTTTTTTTTTTTTTTTTTTTTTTTTTTTTTTTTTTTTTTTTTTTTTTTTTTTTTTTTTTTTTTTTTTTTTTTTTTTTTTTTTTTTTTTTTTTTTTTTTTTTTTTTTTTTTTTTTTTTTTTTTTTTTTTTTTTTTTTTTTTTTTTTTTTTTTTTTTTTTTTTTTTTTTTTTTTTTTTTTTTTTTTTTTTTTTTTTTTTTTTTTTTTTTTTTTTTTTTTTTTTTTTTTTTTTTTTTTTTTTTTTTTTTTTTTTTTTTTTTTTTTTTTTTTTTTTTTTTTTTTTTTTTTTTTTTTTTTTTTTTTTTTTTTTTTTTTTTTTTTTTTTTTTTTTTTTTTTTTTTTTTTTTTTTTTTTTTTTTTTTTTTTTTTTTTTTTTTTTTTTTTTTTTTTTTTTTTTTTTTTTTTTTTTTTTTTTTTTTTTTTTTTTTTTTTTTTTTTTTTTTTTTTTTTTTTTTTTTTTTTTTTTTTTTTTTTTTTTTTTTTTTTTTTTTTTTTTTTTTTTTTTTTTTTTTTTTTTTTTTTTTTTTTTTTTTTTTTTTTTTTTTTTTTTTTTTTTTTTTTTTTTTTTTTTTTTTTTTTTTTTTTTTTTTTTTTTTTTTTTTTTTTTTTTTTTTTTTTTTTTTTTTTTTTTTTTTTTTTTTTTTTTTTTTTTTTTTTTTTTTTTTTTTTTTTTTTTTTTTTTTTTTTTTTTTTTTTTTTTTTTTTTTTTTTTTTTTTTTTTTTTTTTTTTTTTTTTTTTTTTTTTTTTTTTTTTTTTTTTTTTTTTTTTTTTTTTTTTTTTTTTTTTTTTTTTTTTTTTTTTTTTTTTTTTTTTTTTTTTTTTTTTTTTTTTTTTTTTTTTTTTTTTTTTTTTTTTTTTTTTTTTTTTTTTTTTTTTTTTTTTTTTTTTTTTTTTTTTTTTTTTTTTTTTTTTTTTTTTTTTTTTTTTTTTTTTTTTTTTTTTTTTTTTTTTTTTTTTTTTTTTTTTTTTTTTTTTTTTTTTTTTTTTTTTTTTTTTTTTTTTTTTTTTTTTTTTTTTTTTTTTTTTTTTTTTTTTTTTTTTTTTTTTTTTTTTTTTTTTTTTTTTTTTTTTTTTTTTTTTTTTTTTTTTTTTTTTTTTTTTTTTTTTTTTTTTTTTTTTTTTTTTTTTTTTTTTTTTTTTTTTTTTTTTTTTTTTTTTTTTTTTTTTTTTTTTTTTTTTTTTTTTTTTTTTTTTTTTTTTTTTTTTTTTTTTTTTTTTTTTTTTTTTTTTTTTTTTTTTTTTTTTTTTTTTTTTTTTTTTTTTTTTTTTTTTTTTTTTTTTTTTTTTTTTTTTTTTTTTTTTTTTTTTTTTTTTTTTTTTTTTTTTTTTTTTTTTTTTTTTTTTTTTTTTTTTTTTTTTTTTTTTTTTTTTTTTTTTTTTTTTTTTTTTTTTTTTTTTTTTTTTTTTTTTTTTTTTTTTTTTTTTTTTTTTTTTTTTTTTTTTTTTTTTTTTTTTTTTTTTTTTTTTTTTTTTTTTTTTTTTTTTTTTTTTTTTTTTTTTTTTTTTTTTTTTTTTTTTTTTTTTTTTTTTTTTTTTTTTTTTTTTTTTTTTTTTTTTTTTTTTTTTTTTTTTTTTTTTTTTTTTTTTTTTTTTTTTTTTTTTTTTTTTTTTTTTTTTTTTTTTTTTTTTTTTTTTTTTTTTTTTTTTTTTTTTTTTTTTTTTTTTTTTTTTTTTTTTTTTTTTTTTTTTTTTTTTTTTTTTTTTTTTTTTTTTTTTTTTTTTTTTTTTTTTTTTTTTTTTTTTTTTTTTTTTTTTTTTTTTTTTTTTTTTTTTTTTTTTTTTTTTTTTTTTTTTTTTTTTTTTTTTTTTTTTTTTTTTTTTTTTTTTTTTTTTTTTTTTTTTTTTTTTTTTTTTTTTTTTTTTTTTTTTTTTTTTTTTTTTTTTTTTTTTTTTTTTTTTTTTTTTTTTTTTTTTTTTTTTTTTTTTTTTTTTTTTTTTTTTTTTTTTTTTTTTTTTTTTTTTTTTTTTTTTTTTTTTTTTTTTTTTTTTTTTTTTTTTTTTTTTTTTTTTTTTTTTTTTTTTTTTTTTTTTTTTTTTTTTTTTTTTTTTTTTTTTTTTTTTTTTTTTTTTTTTTTTTTTTTTTTTTTTTTTTTTTTTTTTTTTTTTTTTTTTTTTTTTTTTTTTTTTTTTTTTTTTTTTTTTTTTTTTTTTTTTTTTTTTTTTTTTTTTTTTTTTTTTTTTTTTTTTTTTTTTTTTTTTTTTTTTTTTTTTTTTTTTTTTTTTTTTTTTTTTTTTTTTTTTTTTTTTTTTTTTTTTTTTTTTTTTTTTTTTTTTTTTTTTTTTTTTTTTTTTTTTTTTTTTTTTTTTTTTTTTTTTTTTTTTTTTTTTTTTTTTTTTTTTTTTTTTTTTTTTTTTTTTTTTTTTTTTTTTTTTTTTTTTTTTTTTTTTTTTTTTTTTTTTTTTTTTTTTTTTTTTTTTTTTTTTTTTTTTTTTTTTTTTTTTTTTTTTTTTTTTTTTTTTTTTTTTTTTTTTTTTTTTTTTTTTTTTTTTTTTTTTTTTTTTTTTTTTTTTTTTTTTTTTTTTTTTTTTTTTTTTTTTTTTTTTTTTTTTTTTTTTTTTTTTTTTTTTTTTTTTTTTTTTTTTTTTTTTTTTTTTTTTTTTTTTTTTTTTTTTTTTTTTTTTTTTTTTTTTTTTTTTTTTTTTTTTTTTTTTTTTTTTTTTTTTTTTTTTTTTTTTTTTTTTTTTTTTTTTTTTTTTTTTTTTTTTTTTTTTTTTTTTTTTTTTTTTTTTTTTTTTTTTTTTTTTTTTTTTTTTTTTTTTTTTTTTTTTTTTTTTTTTTTTTTTTTTTTTTTTTTTTTTTTTTTTTTTTTTTTTTTTTTTTTTTTTTTTTTTTTTTTTTTTTTTTTTTTTTTTTTTTTTTTTTTTTTTTTTTTTTTTTTTTTTTTTTTTTTTTTTTTTTTTTTTTTTTTTTTTTTTTTTTTTTTTTTTTTTTTTTTTTTTTTTTTTTTTTTTTTTTTTTTTTTTTTTTTTTTTTTTTTTTTTTTTTTTTTTTTTTTTTTTTTTTTTTTTTTTTTTTTTTTTTTTTTTTTTTTTTTTTTTTTTTTTTTTTTTTTTTTTTTTTTTTTTTTTTTTTTTTTTTTTTTTTTTTTTTTTTTTTTTTTTTTTTTTTTTTTTTTTTTTTTTTTTTTTTTTTTTTTTTTTTTTTTTTTTTTTTTTTTTTTTTTTTTTTTTTTTTTTTTTTTTTTTTTTTTTTTTTTTTTTTTTTTTTTTTTTTTTTTTTTTTTTTTTTTTTTTTTTTTTTTTTTTTTTTTTTTTTTTTTTTTTTTTTTTTTTTTTTTTTTTTTTTTTTTTTTTTTTTTTTTTTTTTTTTTTTTTTTTTTTTTTTTTTTTTTTTTTTTTTTTTTTTTTTTTTTTTTTTTTTTTTTTTTTTTTTTTTTTTTTTTTTTTTTTTTTTTTTTTTTTTTTTTTTTTTTTTTTTTTTTTTTTTTTTTTTTTTTTTTTTTTTTTTTTTTTTTTTTTTTTTTTTTTTTTTTTTTTTTTTTTTTTTTTTTTTTTTTTTTTTTTTTTTTTTTTTTTTTTTTTTTTTTTTTTTTTTTTTTTTTTTTTTTTTTTTTTTTTTTTTTTTTTTTTTTTTTTTTTTTTTTTTTTTTTTTTTTTTTTTTTTTTTTTTTTTTTTTTTTTTTTTTTTTTTTTTTTTTTTTTTTTTTTTTTTTTTTTTTTTTTTTTTTTTTTTTTTTTTTTTTTTTTTTTTTTTTTTTTTTTTTTTTTTTTTTTTTTTTTTTTTTTTTTTTTTTTTTTTTTTTTTTTTTTTTTTTTTTTTTTTTTTTTTTTTTTTTTTTTTTTTTTTTTTTTTTTTTTTTTTTTTTTTTTTTTTTTTTTTTTTTTTTTTTTTTTTTTTTTTTTTTTTTTTTTTTTTTTTTTTTTTTTTTTTTTTTTTTTTTTTTTTTTTTTTTTTTTTTTTTTTTTTTTTTTTTTTTTTTTTTTTTTTTTTTTTTTTTTTTTTTTTTTTTTTTTTTTTTTTTTTTTTTTTTTTTTTTTTTTTTTTTTTTTTTTTTTTTTTTTTTTTTTTTTTTTTTTTTTTTTTTTTTTTTTTTTTTTTTTTTTTTTTTTTTTTTTTTTTTTTTTTTTTTTTTTTTTTTTTTTTTTTTTTTTTTTTTTTTTTTTTTTTTTTTTTTTTTTTTTTTTTTTTTTTTTTTTTTTTTTTTTTTTTTTTTTTTTTTTTTTTTTTTTTTTTTTTTTTTTTTTTTTTTTTTTTTTTTTTTTTTTTTTTTTTTTTTTTTTTTTTTTTTTTTTTTTTTTTTTTTTTTTTTTTTTTTTTTTTTTTTTTTTTTTTTTTTTTTTTTTTTTTTTTTTTTTTTTTTTTTTTTTTTTTTTTTTTTTTTTTTTTTTTTTTTTTTTTTTTTTTTTTTTTTTTTTTTTTTTTTTTTTTTTTTTTTTTTTTTTTTTTTTTTTTTTTTTTTTTTTTTTTTTTTTTTTTTTTTTTTTTTTTTTTTTTTTTTTTTTTTTTTTTTTTTTTTTTTTTTTTTTTTTTTTTTTTTTTTTTTTTTTTTTTTTTTTTTTTTTTTTTTTTTTTTTTTTTTTTTTTTTTTTTTTTTTTTTTTTTTTTTTTTTTTTTTTTTTTTTTTTTTTTTTTTTTTTTTTTTTTTTTTTTTTTTTTTTTTTTTTTTTTTTTTTTTTTTTTTTTTTTTTTTTTTTTTTTTTTTTTTTTTTTTTTTTTTTTTTTTTTTTTTTTTTTTTTTTTTTTTTTTTTTTTTTTTTTTTTTTTTTTTTTTTTTTTTTTTTTTTTTTTTTTTTTTTTTTTTTTTTTTTTTTTTTTTTTTTTTTTTTTTTTTTTTTTTTTTTTTTTTTTTTTTTTTTTTTTTTTTTTTTTTTTTTTTTTTTTTTTTTTTTTTTTTTTTTTTTTTTTTTTTTTTTTTTTTTTTTTTTTTTTTTTTTTTTTTTTTTTTTTTTTTTTTTTTTTTTTTTTTTTTTTTTTTTTTTTTTTTTTTTTTTTTTTTTTTTTTTTTTTTTTTTTTTTTTTTTTTTTTTTTTTTTTTTTTTTTTTTTTTTTTTTTTTTTTTTTTTTTTTTTTTTTTTTTTTTTTTTTTTTTTTTTTTTTTTTTTTTTTTTTTTTTTTTTTTTTTTTTTTTTTTTTTTTTTTTTTTTTTTTTTTTTTTTTTTTTTTTTTTTTTTTTTTTTTTTTTTTTTTTTTTTTTTTTTTTTTTTTTTTTTTTTTTTTTTTTTTTTTTTTTTTTTTTTTTTTTTTTTTTTTTTTTTTTTTTTTTTTTTTTTTTTTTTTTTTTTTTTTTTTTTTTTTTTTTTTTTTTTTTTTTTTTTTTTTTTTTTTTTTTTTTTTTTTTTTTTTTTTTTTTTTTTTTTTTTTTTTTTTTTTTTTTTTTTTTTTTTTTTTTTTTTTTTTTTTTTTTTTTTTTTTTTTTTTTTTTTTTTTTTTTTTTTTTTTTTTTTTTTTTTTTTTTTTTTTTTTTTTTTTTTTTTTTTTTTTTTTTTTTTTTTTTTTTTTTTTTTTTTTTTTTTTTTTTTTTTTTTTTTTTTTTTTTTTTTTTTTTTTTTTTTTTTTTTTTTTTTTTTTTTTTTTTTTTTTTTTTTTTTTTTTTTTTTTTTTTTTTTTTTTTTTTTTTTTTTTTTTTTTTTTTTTTTTTTTTTTTTTTTTTTTTTTTTTTTTTTTTTTTTTTTTTTTTTTTTTTTTTTTTTTTTTTTTTTTTTTTTTTTTTTTTTTTTTTTTTTTTTTTTTTTTTTTTTTTTTTTTTTTTTTTTTTTTTTTTTTTTTTTTTTTTTTTTTTTTTTTTTTTTTTTTTTTTTTTTTTTTTTTTTTTTTTTTTTTTTTTTTTTTTTTTTTTTTTTTTTTTTTTTTTTTTTTTTTTTTTTTTTTTTTTTTTTTTTTTTTTTTTTTTTTTTTTTTTTTTTTTTTTTTTTTTTTTTTTTTTTTTTTTTTTTTTTTTTTTTTTTTTTTTTTTTTTTTTTTTTTTTTTTTTTTTTTTTTTTTTTTTTTTTTTTTTTTTTTTTTTTTTTTTTTTTTTTTTTTTTTTTTTTTTTTTTTTTTTTTTTTTTTTTTTTTTTTTTTTTTTTTTTTTTTTTTTTTTTTTTTTTTTTTTTTTTTTTTTTTTTTTTTTTTTTTTTTTTTTTTTTTTTTTTTTTTTTTTTTTTTTTTTTTTTTTTTTTTTTTTTTTTTTTTTTTTTTTTTTTTTTTTTTTTTTTTTTTTTTTTTTTTTTTTTTTTTTTTTTTTTTTTTTTTTTTTTTTTTTTTTTTTTTTTTTTTTTTTTTTTTTTTTTTTTTTTTTTTTTTTTTTTTTTTTTTTTTTTTTTTTTTTTTTTTTTTTTTTTTTTTTTTTTTTTTTTTTTTTTTTTTTTTTTTTTTTTTTTTTTTTTTTTTTTTTTTTTTTTTTTTTTTTTTTTTTTTTTTTTTTTTTTTTTTTTTTTTTTTTTTTTTTTTTTTTTTTTTTTTTTTTTTTTTTTTTTTTTTTTTTTTTTTTTTTTTTTTTTTTTTTTTTTTTTTTTTTTTTTTTTTTTTTTTTTTTTTTTTTTTTTTTTTTTTTTTTTTTTTTTTTTTTTTTTTTTTTTTTTTTTTTTTTTTTTTTTTTTTTTTTTTTTTTTTTTTTTTTTTTTTTTTTTTTTTTTTTTTTTTTTTTTTTTTTTTTTTTTTTTTTTTTTTTTTTTTTTTTTTTTTTTTTTTTTTTTTTTTTTTTTTTTTTTTTTTTTTTTTTTTTTTTTTTTTTTTTTTTTTTTTTTTTTTTTTTTTTTTTTTTTTTTTTTTTTTTTTTTTTTTTTTTTTTTTTTTTTTTTTTTTTTTTTTTTTTTTTTTTTTTTTTTTTTTTTTTTTTTTTTTTTTTTTTTTTTTTTTTTTTTTTTTTTTTTTTTTTTTTTTTTTTTTTTTTTTTTTTTTTTTTTTTTTTTTTTTTTTTTTTTTTTTTTTTTTTTTTTTTTTTTTTTTTTTTTTTTTTTTTTTTTTTTTTTTTTTTTTTTTTTTTTTTTTTTTTTTTTTTTTTTTTTTTTTTTTTTTTTTTTTTTTTTTTTTTTTTTTTTTTTTTTTTTTTTTTTTTTTTTTTTTTTTTTTTTTTTTTTTTTTTTTTTTTTTTTTTTTTTTTTTTTTTTTTTTTTTTTTTTTTTTTTTTTTTTTTTTTTTTTTTTTTTTTTTTTTTTTTTTTTTTTTTTTTTTTTTTTTTTTTTTTTTTTTTTTTTTTTTTTTTTTTTTTTTTTTTTTTTTTTTTTTTTTTTTTTTTTTTTTTTTTTTTTTTTTTTTTTTTTTTTTTTTTTTTTTTTTTTTTTTTTTTTTTTTTTTTTTTTTTTTTTTTTTTTTTTTTTTTTTTTTTTTTTTTTTTTTTTTTTTTTTTTTTTTTTTTTTTTTTTTTTTTTTTTTTTTTTTTTTTTTTTTTTTTTTTTTTTTTTTTTTTTTTTTTTTTTTTTTTTTTTTTTTTTTTTTTTTTTTTTTTTTTTTTTTTTTTTTTTTTTTTTTTTTTTTTTTTTTTTTTTTTTTTTTTTTTTTTTTTTTTTTTTTTTTTTTTTTTTTTTTTTTTTTTTTTTTTTTTTTTTTTTTTTTTTTTTTTTTTTTTTTTTTTTTTTTTTTTTTTTTTTTTTTTTTTTTTTTTTTTTTTTTTTTTTTTTTTTTTTTTTTTTTTTTTTTTTTTTTTTTTTTTTTTTTTTTTTTTTTTTTTTTTTTTTTTTTTTTTTTTTTTTTTTTTTTTTTTTTTTTTTTTTTTTTTTTTTTTTTTTTTTTTTTTTTTTTTTTTTTTTTTTTTTTTTTTTTTTTTTTTTTTTTTTTTTTTTTTTTTTTTTTTTTTTTTTTTTTTTTTTTTTTTTTTTTTTTTTTTTTTTTTTTTTTTTTTTTTTTTTTTTTTTTTTTTTTTTTTTTTTTTTTTTTTTTTTTTTTTTTTTTTTTTTTTTTTTTTTTTTTTTTTTTTTTTTTTTTTTTTTTTTTTTTTTTTTTTTTTTTTTTTTTTTTTTTTTTTTTTTTTTTTTTTTTTTTTTTTTTTTTTTTTTTTTTTTTTTTTTTTTTTTTTTTTTTTTTTTTTTTTTTTTTTTTTTTTTTTTTTTTTTTTTTTTTTTTTTTTTTTTTTTTTTTTTTTTTTTTTTTTTTTTTTTTTTTTTTTTTTTTTTTTTTTTTTTTTTTTTTTTTTTTTTTTTTTTTTTTTTTTTTTTTTTTTTTTTTTTTTTTTTTTTTTTTTTTTTTTTTTTTTTTTTTTTTTTTTTTTTTTTTTTTTTTTTTTTTTTTTTTTTTTTTTTTTTTTTTTTTTTTTTTTTTTTTTTTTTTTTTTTTTTTTTTTTTTTTTTTTTTTTTTTTTTTTTTTTTTTTTTTTTTTTTTTTTTTTTTTTTTTTTTTTTTTTTTTTTTTTTTTTTTTTTTTTTTTTTTTTTTTTTTTTTTTTTTTTTTTTTTTTTTTTTTTTTTTTTTTTTTTTTTTTTTTTTTTTTTTTTTTTTTTTTTTTTTTTTTTTTTTTTTTTTTTTTTTTTTTTTTTTTTTTTTTTTTTTTTTTTTTTTTTTTTTTTTTTTTTTTTTTTTTTTTTTTTTTTTTTTTTTTTTTTTTTTTTTTTTTTTTTTTTTTTTTTTTTTTTTTTTTTTTTTTTTTTTTTTTTTTTTTTTTTTTTTTTTTTTTTTTTTTTTTTTTTTTTTTTTTTTTTTTTTTTTTTTTTTTTTTTTTTTTTTTTTTTTTTTTTTTTTTTTTTTTTTTTTTTTTTTTTTTTTTTTTTTTTTTTTTTTTTTTTTTTTTTTTTTTTTTTTTTTTTTTTTTTTTTTTTTTTTTTTTTTTTTTTTTTTTTTTTTTTTTTTTTTTTTTTTTTTTTTTTTTTTTTTTTTTTTTTTTTTTTTTTTTTTTTTTTTTTTTTTTTTTTTTTTTTTTTTTTTTTTTTTTTTTTTTTTTTTTTTTTTTTTTTTTTTTTTTTTTTTTTTTTTTTTTTTTTTTTTTTTTTTTTTTTTTTTTTTTTTTTTTTTTTTTTTTTTTTTTTTTTTTTTTTTTTTTTTTTTTTTTTTTTTTTTTTTTTTTTTTTTTTTTTTTTTTTTTTTTTTTTTTTTTTTTTTTTTTTTTTTTTTTTTTTTTTTTTTTTTTTTTTTTTTTTTTTTTTTTTTTTTTTTTTTTTTTTTTTTTTTTTTTTTTTTTTTTTTTTTTTTTTTTTTTTTTTTTTTTTTTTTTTTTTTTTTTTTTTTTTTTTTTTTTTTTTTTTTTTTTTTTTTTTTTTTTTTTTTTTTTTTTTTTTTTTTTTTTTTTTTTTTTTTTTTTTTTTTTTTTTTTTTTTTTTTTTTTTTTTTTTTTTTTTTTTTTTTTTTTTTTTTTTTTTTTTTTTTTTTTTTTTTTTTTTTTTTTTTTTTTTTTTTTTTTTTTTTTTTTTTTTTTTTTTTTTTTTTTTTTTTTTTTTTTTTTTTTTTTTTTTTTTTTTTTTTTTTTTTTTTTTTTTTTTTTTTTTTTTTTTTTTTTTTTTTTTTTTTTTTTTTTTTTTTTTTTTTTTTTTTTTTTTTTTTTTTTTTTTTTTTTTTTTTTTTTTTTTTTTTTTTTTTTTTTTTTTTTTTTTTTTTTTTTTTTTTTTTTTTTTTTTTTTTTTTTTTTTTTTTTTTTTTTTTTTTTTTTTTTTTTTTTTTTTTTTTTTTTTTTTTTTTTTTTTTTTTTTTTTTTTTTTTTTTTTTTTTTTTTTTTTTTTTTTTTTTTTTTTTTTTTTTTTTTTTTTTTTTTTTTTTTTTTTTTTTTTTTTTTTTTTTTTTTTTTTTTTTTTTTTTTTTTTTTTTTTTTTTTTTTTTTTTTTTTTTTTTTTTTTTTTTTTTTTTTTTTTTTTTTTTTTTTTTTTTTTTTTTTTTTTTTTTTTTTTTTTTTTTTTTTTTTTTTTTTTTTTTTTTTTTTTTTTTTTTTTTTTTTTTTTTTTTTTTTTTTTTTTTTTTTTTTTTTTTTTTTTTTTTTTTTTTTTTTTTTTTTTTTTTTTTTTTTTTTTTTTTTTTTTTTTTTTTTTTTTTTTTTTTTTTTTTTTTTTTTTTTTTTTTTTTTTTTTTTTTTTTTTTTTTTTTTTTTTTTTTTTTTTTTTTTTTTTTTTTTTTTTTTTTTTTTTTTTTTTTTTTTTTTTTTTTTTTTTTTTTTTTTTTTTTTTTTTTTTTTTTTTTTTTTTTTTTTTTTTTTTTTTTTTTTTTTTTTTTTTTTTTTTTTTTTTTTTTTTTTTTTTTTTTTTTTTTTTTTTTTTTTTTTTTTTTTTTTTTTTTTTTTTTTTTTTTTTTTTTTTTTTTTTTTTTTTTTTTTTTTTTTTTTTTTTTTTTTTTTTTTTTTTTTTTTTTTTTTTTTTTTTTTTTTTTTTTTTTTTTTTTTTTTTTTTTTTTTTTTTTTTTTTTTTTTTTTTTTTTTTTTTTTTTTTTTTTTTTTTTTTTTTTTTTTTTTTTTTTTTTTTTTTTTTTTTTTTTTTTTTTTTTTTTTTTTTTTTTTTTTTTTTTTTTTTTTTTTTTTTTTTTTTTTTTTTTTTTTTTTTTTTTTTTTTTTTTTTTTTTTTTTTTTTTTTTTTTTTTTTTTTTTTTTTTTTTTTTTTTTTTTTTTTTTTTTTTTTTTTTTTTTTTTTTTTTTTTTTTTTTTTTTTTTTTTTTTTTTTTTTTTTTTTTTTTTTTTTTTTTTTTTTTTTTTTTTTTTTTTTTTTTTTTTTTTTTTTTTTTTTTTTTTTTTTTTTTTTTTTTTTTTTTTTTTTTTTTTTTTTTTTTTTTTTTTTTTTTTTTTTTTTTTTTTTTTTTTTTTTTTTTTTTTTTTTTTTTTTTTTTTTTTTTTTTTTTTTTTTTTTTTTTTTTTTTTTTTTTTTTTTTTTTTTTTTTTTTTTTTTTTTTTTTTTTTTTTTTTTTTTTTTTTTTTTTTTTTTTTTTTTTTTTTTTTTTTTTTTTTTTTTTTTTTTTTTTTTTTTTTTTTTTTTTTTTTTTTTTTTTTTTTTTTTTTTTTTTTTTTTTTTTTTTTTTTTTTTTTTTTTTTTTTTTTTTTTTTTTTTTTTTTTTTTTTTTTTTTTTTTTTTTTTTTTTTTTTTTTTTTTTTTTTTTTTTTTTTTTTTTTTTTTTTTTTTTTTTTTTTTTTTTTTTTTTTTTTTTTTTTTTTTTTTTTTTTTTTTTTTTTTTTTTTTTTTTTTTTTTTTTTTTTTTTTTTTTTTTTTTTTTTTTTTTTTTTTTTTTTTTTTTTTTTTTTTTTTTTTTTTTTTTTTTTTTTTTTTTTTTTTTTTTTTTTTTTTTTTTTTTTTTTTTTTTTTTTTTTTTTTTTTTTTTTTTTTTTTTTTTTTTTTTTTTTTTTTTTTTTTTTTTTTTTTTTTTTTTTTTTTTTTTTTTTTTTTTTTTTTTTTTTTTTTTTTTTTTTTTTTTTTTTTTTTTTTTTTTTTTTTTTTTTTTTTTTTTTTTTTTTTTTTTTTTTTTTTTTTTTTTTTTTTTTTTTTTTTTTTTTTTTTTTTTTTTTTTTTTTTTTTTTTTTTTTTTTTTTTTTTTTTTTTTTTTTTTTTTTTTTTTTTTTTTTTTTTTTTTTTTTTTTTTTTTTTTTTTTTTTTTTTTTTTTTTTTTTTTTTTTTTTTTTTTTTTTTTTTTTTTTTTTTTTTTTTTTTTTTTTTTTTTTTTTTTTTTTTTTTTTTTTTTTTTTTTTTTTTTTTTTTTTTTTTTTTTTTTTTTTTTTTTTTTTTTTTTTTTTTTTTTTTTTTTTTTTTTTTTTTTTTTTTTTTTTTTTTTTTTTTTTTTTTTTTTTTTTTTTTTTTTTTTTTTTTTTTTTTTTTTTTTTTTTTTTTTTTTTTTTTTTTTTTTTTTTTTTTTTTTTTTTTTTTTTTTTTTTTTTTTTTTTTTTTTTTTTTTTTTTTTTTTTTTTTTTTTTTTTTTTTTTTTTTTTTTTTTTTTTTTTTTTTTTTTTTTTTTTTTTTTTTTTTTTTTTTTTTTTTTTTTTTTTTTTTTTTTTTTTTTTTTTTTTTTTTTTTTTTTTTTTTTTTTTTTTTTTTTTTTTTTTTTTTTTTTTTTTTTTTTTTTTTTTTTTTTTTTTTTTTTTTTTTTTTTTTTTTTTTTTTTTTTTTTTTTTTTTTTTTTTTTTTTTTTTTTTTTTTTTTTTTTTTTTTTTTTTTTTTTTTTTTTTTTTTTTTTTTTTTTTTTTTTTTTTTTTTTTTTTTTTTTTTTTTTTTTTTTTTTTTTTTTTTTTTTTTTTTTTTTTTTTTTTTTTTTTTTTTTTTTTTTTTTTTTTTTTTTTTTTTTTTTTTTTTTTTTTTTTTTTTTTTTTTTTTTTTTTTTTTTTTTTTTTTTTTTTTTTTTTTTTTTTTTTTTTTTTTTTTTTTTTTTTTTTTTTTTTTTTTTTTTTTTTTTTTTTTTTTTTTTTTTTTTTTTTTTTTTTTTTTTTTTTTTTTTTTTTTTTTTTTTTTTTTTTTTTTTTTTTTTTTTTTTTTTTTTTTTTTTTTTTTTTTTTTTTTTTTTTTTTTTTTTTTTTTTTTTTTTTTTTTTTTTTTTTTTTTTTTTTTTTTTTTTTTTTTTTTTTTTTTTTTTTTTTTTTTTTTTTTTTTTTTTTTTTTTTTTTTTTTTTTTTTTTTTTTTTTTTTTTTTTTTTTTTTTTTTTTTTTTTTTTTTTTTTTTTTTTTTTTTTTTTTTTTTTTTTTTTTTTTTTTTTTTTTTTTTTTTTTTTTTTTTTTTTTTTTTTTTTTTTTTTTTTTTTTTTTTTTTTTTTTTTTTTTTTTTTTTTTTTTTTTTTTTTTTTTTTTTTTTTTTTTTTTTTTTTTTTTTTTTTTTTTTTTTTTTTTTTTTTTTTTTTTTTTTTTTTTTTTTTTTTTTTTTTTTTTTTTTTTTTTTTTTTTTTTTTTTTTTTTTTTTTTTTTTTTTTTTTTTTTTTTTTTTTTTTTTTTTTTTTTTTTTTTTTTTTTTTTTTTTTTTTTTTTTTTTTTTTTTTTTTTTTTTTTTTTTTTTTTTTTTTTTTTTTTTTTTTTTTTTTTTTTTTTTTTTTTTTTTTTTTTTTTTTTTTTTTTTTTTTTTTTTTTTTTTTTTTTTTTTTTTTTTTTTTTTTTTTTTTTTTTTTTTTTTTTTTTTTTTTTTTTTTTTTTTTTTTTTTTTTTTTTTTTTTTTTTTTTTTTTTTTTTTTTTTTTTTTTTTTTTTTTTTTTTTTTTTTTTTTTTTTTTTTTTTTTTTTTTTTTTTTTTTTTTTTTTTTTTTTTTTTTTTTTTTTTTTTTTTTTTTTTTTTTTTTTTTTTTTTTTTTTTTTTTTTTTTTTTTTTTTTTTTTTTTTTTTTTTTTTTTTTTTTTTTTTTTTTTTTTTTTTTTTTTTTTTTTTTTTTTTTTTTTTTTTTTTTTTTTTTTTTTTTTTTTTTTTTTTTTTTTTTTTTTTTTTTCAGCGGGCACCATTGGCTTTCGCTGCTATCAAAGTCAGTCAACCAATGAGGAGAGAGAGGGGACAAGGCCAAAAAAAATAGCCCTTAATATCACTTTAAGTCCACCTTTGGGAACATGTTCCACACGTTTTTAGGGTGGAACATGTAACATGCTCCCAATGCTGCAGCCGCTGCCCGATTCCCCCCTCCCTGTGACAGCAGTATGGGGAGAAGTTCCCTGTACTGGTGGTCAGTTTTTCAAATTAGCGTGGCCATGCGGGGCTCTGCCCACACAGCTGCATCATTTATTCTTAAAGTCCTGTGAATGAACTACAAGTACCGACATTCTTTGTGGATGTCGGCTTGTAATTCTCAATGAACAGCCTTGGCGCTGTGGCGGTCTCTAGGTAGTTCATTGATTCTACCTCTCAGTGTATCTGCATTGCCCATACGGGATGTACGGGCACACAAATGCACTGACCGGTCTGCAGGAGACCTGCATAGAAACAGCAATCTGCTGATCGCTAGTGCAATGGTTTAGAGGCTCAAAAATTTTTTTTTTAAAATGCACTTTTACATTTTACATTTTACTTTTACATTTTTTTTTTTTTTTTAAAAGTTATTTTAACCATTTCCAGCCCAGGTCTATATGGCATTCCTCTCCTACATGTAAAAATAATATTTTTTTTTGTTGCTATAAAACTACTCAGAACCCCCAAACAAATATATTTTTTAGCAGACACCCTAGGGAATAAAATGGAGGTCAGTGCGACTTTTTATGTCACACAGTATTTGTGCAGCAATTTTTCAAAATGCATTTTTTTGGGGAAAAAAAACAGTTTCTTGAATAAAAACAAAAACAAACTAACACGCACTAATGTTAGCCCAATTTTTTTGTATTCTTCTGTGTGCGAGCACGCGGGGACGGGGTGCTCTTTTTTTTTATCACTTTTATTCCCATTACAAGGAAAGTAAACATCCCCTTTAATAGGAATAGTGCATGACAGGTCCTCGTTAGAGAGAGATGTGGAGACTATAAGACCCCAAATCTCTCCTCTAGGCTGGAAAGCCTGAGATTAAAAACAAAAACAAACAAACAAACACAATGTCAGCCTTACCCGCTAAAAAACACGGTAGTGTTTACATTTGCCGAGGCCCGAAGTGACATGTTAACGTTGTGCCCGGACTCCGAAGGTCATAGAGATGGCCGGGGACCATCTGGCCCTTGGTCAGCTCTATGGTAAACGGCCCCTCCTGCCGATTGTAAAAACAGCCGCTATGATTGTTTTTACTGTGCAGGGAATCACTGGCAGAAAAATAAAATGTATCTGTATGATGCCTGCAGCTGGACTCATCATTCAGATATCTCTACTCAAAGTCCAGGACATCACATGACGGTCTTGTGTGGGAAGTGGTTAACCACCTCAATACAGGGCATTTTCACCCCCCTTCCTGACCAAGCCATTTTTCAGCTTTCAGAGCTGTCACACTTTGAATGACAATTGCGCGTCATACAACACTGTACCCAGATGAAATTGTTATCATTTTGTCCCCACAAATAGAGCTTTCTTTTGGTGGTATTTGATCACCTCTGCGGTTTTTATTTTTTGCGCTATAAAACAAAAGAAGAGGGACCAGTTTAAAAAAAAAACATTATTTTTTACTTTTTGCTATAATAAATATCCCCTGGAGGGCCGGGAAGGGGAGGACGTCATATGACGCCCTCCCACCACGAGAGCTGCGCCGCCTGGCCGTCAATTGACAGCCGGCGGTCGCTGAGCAGTTAAGGACAGCTGGGCCCCTCCCACAGCTCTGCTCTCTGTACAGGATACATGCAGTACAATGATGATGCCAGCAATACTTTTACAAGGTAATATTGGAGGTTTGCAAAGACCTTTGGTGCACACAAAGCGGCTATTAACCACCTGAGACCCAGAGTACGTCATATGACGTCTTTTTGGTCTCAGGGTATATCTGAATGATGCCTGTAGCTACAGACATCATTCAGATATTGCCGGTTTCAGCCGGCGATTCCCTGCACCATAAGAACGATCATAGCGGCTGTTCCGCCGCTTGATCATTCTTACGGGCGGCGGGAGGGGACGCCCCCCCTCCCGCCCCCCTCCGGTGCTTCTACCGACTCACCGCTTCCATCGGTGAGTCGGACTCGGGATCCGCCGGCACCGGATGATGATCATAGAGTCTCTATGATCGTTCGGAGGCCGGGCGCGATGTTATGACGTCACGCCCGGCCTCTGCATTCAAAAAACAGCGCCGCCTCCGCTGGGAAGCGGTGATCGTTTTTTTTTTTTTTTTGATTTTAGGCTTCCCAGCCTAGGAGGTGAGATGTGGGGTCTTATTAACCCCATATCTCACTGTAAATAGGTCCGATCATGTAATATTCCTATTACAAGGGATGTTTACATTCCTTGTAATAGGAATAAAAGTAATCAAATATTTTTTATTTTTTTTTAAAGTTGTTGAACTAAAAAAATAAAAGTAAAAATAAAGTAAAATGAACAATAAAAAAAAAAAAAAAAAAATTTAAAGCGCCCTGTCCCCGCGAGCTCGTACGCAGAAGCGAACGCATACGTAAGTCCCGCCCACATATGAAAACGGTGTTCAAACCACACATGTGAGGTATCGCCGCGAACGTTAGAGCGAGAGCAATAATTCTAGCCCTAGACCTCCTCTGTAACTCAAAATATGTAACCAGTAAAAAAATGTTAAAGCGTCGACTATGGGGATTTTTAAATACCAAAGTTTGGCGCCATTCCACAAGCGCATGCAATTTTGAAGCGTGACATGTTGGGTATCTATTTACTCGGCGTATCTTCATCTTTCACATTATGCAAAAAATTGGGCTAACTTTACTGTTTTGTTTTTTTTTAAAGCAGGAAACTGTTTTTTTTCTGAAAAAAAAAAAAACACGTGCGAAAAATTGCTGCGCAAATACCGTGCGAGATAAAAAGTTGCAACGAACATATATAAAAAAAAAAAATAATTCTATGCCACAAGTCCAACTTTAAAAAGAGAAGTACACAGACTCTGGCCGAATCTTCAGATTTCTTCGAAGCTGAATATTTAAAAAGGTGAAGTACAGCCAAAGCTCGTTTGGCTGTACTTCTCCTGTGGATCACAGGAGTTCAGTTCGTTCTGCACTCCTGTAACCCGTTTTTAGCAGTGGGCTGAAGTCCGCTGTCAGCTGACGTCACAGAACCGGTCCAGGCAAGATCGCGACACTGGAGTCAGGATCCGCCCACAAACCTGGACCGACACCCAGCTTAGCCTCTCAGCGAGCCACTTAGAGCCTGAGCCGGCCGCTCCCTCCCGCTCCACAGCCCAACGCTCCAGTGAGTGGTGACTGATAGTCACCAGCTCTCTGCTCAGGGAGCTGTGAGAAAAGAGGGATCTGCAGTGTTAGATCGCTCAGTTCTCAGTGTTGAGCTGGCGGGGAACCGATGCAGCATCCACCTAGGTAAGTATAAATCTGCAAAAACCCCAAACCTCATACTTCTCTTTTAAATGCACATCACAGCCATCTGTAACAGCAACCATAGTTTGCCACTTAAAATGTTGGCAATGTATAGATAATATGTCATTATGTTATCCAGTGTTAGAAGTGCCATGCACTGTGTAAGCCACCTGAAAATACAATGGCATTTGAAGGACTGGCAGCAGGCAAAAGGAACGCACACGAGGCACTTTGATTTCTTTAGCCCTTATCCAAATAAAACAAAGATTAGTTTAATTTTAAATCTGAAATCTAGGCAGATATTAAAGACAAGTATGAATGCAGTTCTGTAATATATTAGTAAGTGTATTTTTAGTAGTGTAAGGACGAAATCTGACCTGGTGTCAGCCTATTGCAGTTTCTGTACAGTAAGTATGGAGTGTGATAAGAATAAGCAGCACAAGTAGCCAATCAGATCATGTGCCAACAAGAATGCGGTTAGGAGGAGAAAGCAGCGTGAAAGATTAGCTCATCGCTGTGTTGCTTCTCTTTTCACTGTCCAATCACAGGGGGGTCCAGGGTGATCTGGGCTCAGAAGAAGTGGGTTGAATGATGCTGGACATCAAACTCAGGTCATCTTGTGGCAGAAAAGACGTACTACAGGGGAAATTCTCTGGATTGAAAGTGAATATTGTTACAAAAGCGGCTTCTTTTTTGGCTGAAGTTTTGCTTAAAGTGGAGTTCCACCCATTTAAAAGTCAGAAGCTACAAAAGGTGTAGCTGCTGACTTTTAATAATCAGACACTTGCCTATCCCACGATCCAGCGATGTGGGTGCAGGATGCCTCGCTCTTCTCCCCCTCCTCTCCACGGCGCCAGCATTCTAACTGTGGGCGACCGGCTGTGGCTTAACAGCTGGGCACTCACTGCGCATGCGCAAGCCGTGCTGTGAATGGCCAGACAATCTTCTGGGACCTGTGATGTGTCCCAGAAGATTGCAGGGAGGAGAGGTGATCTTCCTTCTGGTGCCACGGAGCCAGAAGAAGAAGTGGGAGCTGGATGCCTGTAAAAACAGGGTACCCGCTCCTTCCCCCCAAAAAAATGACATGCCAAATGTGGCATGTCAGGGGGTCACCAGCACTTAAAGCGGAAGTTCCATTTTTGGGTGGAACTCCGCTTTAAGATAAAGGGGAGTTCCAGTGTGTAAAAAAAAAAAAAAAAAAGTCAGCAGCTACAAATACTATAGCTGCTGACTTTTACTATAAGGACACTTACCTGTCCAGGAATCCTGCAATGTCGGCACCCCAAGCGATTCGTCAATCGGCTGTGGTTGTGGGTTCCGGTATCTGTAGTAAGGGAAACACAAAGGAAGCCTTGCGGCTTCACAGCCTGTTTGCTATTATGAATGCGCGAGTCACACTGAGCTTTTTGAATGGTCCCGTCATCTTCTGGGACCTCTGTGTGTCCCAGAAGGCAGCGGGGGGGGGGGGGGGGGGGGGACCGATGTGCGCCAATCTTACCAGGAAGTGGGAGTGTGTACCCGTCAAAACCAGGAACCCGCTCCCCCCTCCCTGCCAAAAAATGCCAAATGTGGCAGTGGAGGGTGCGAACAGAACGGAGCTCCCCGTTTTGGGTGGAGCTCTGCTTTAAGATTATGTCGCTAATACAAATGTACCAAAACCTCAGCTGGGAGAATATAGCGATAAAACCAAATCCCCAAAAAACATTTTATGACACCGAGACTGAATTTTTAGAAGTAAAATAACCATTAAAGACCGTGTCCTACATCCTCCTTATAATGAAATAGTAAAGTCAGTGTAAGCTGCACACCCACAATAATCTCCAGCATGCAAGCACAGTATAACAATTCTAACTCAAGGGTGTTGTGAGGGATCTAAAGGGGGAATACAGATACCCAGAAACTATTGTACAGTTCAACTAGCACCAGAACAAAGCTAATAGGGTATTAGTAATATTGAATATTACACAGATAAATAAAATTGTGAATTACTGTAAAACCTGAATGGAACCTGCATGCAGTTTAGAATTTTGGACTTTGCTGGCTGCATGCTTGTTCCAGGCCAGTGACTAAGGAAGACGGTAATAAGGATGACAGTCTCTACCAATGCCATGGATTCAAAATCACAGCCAGGCCAAACATTTAGAAAAAAAAAGGGAAAGATCAAAGCTGATATTTTCAAGATCCACCAGGTGGCAGCACATCACCAAAGTATTTCTGTGCCAATGCTACGAGGAAGCCTGGGCTGGTTGCTATGACGTCTAATGGATAAACAATATTATTACTTTAGCACAGTTCACTAAAATTGTCTGTTTCATAATTTAATAAAAGCTTTTTCAGCCATACTTCTCTTGTGGGTAACAAGGGTGCACTTACTTTTGCACTCCTGTGACCCAGTCGGCTTATTTTGGGCTATTGCCCGCTGTCAGCAGACATGGCAGGGAAGATACAGGCTCTGGAAGGATCCCGACCATATTGTTGGAATCCACCCAGCTTCCTGATTGACAGCTGACTCTGAATCTCAGCATACAGCTAAGAGCTGAAGCCAGCTGTGCCCACCCCTCCTCTCCGAGGAGCCGGAGAACTGAGCGATCAGCAGTCTTGTGATTGCAAGTTTTCTGTGTTAAAGAGGAGCTCCGGGCTACTGTGGAAAATAATTTAAAGTCAGCAGCTACAAATACTGGAACTGCAACTTTTAAACTAAGGAGACTTACCTGTCCAGGGATCCCGCGATGTCCTCTCCTGAGCCAAAACAGAACTTCTAAGTGCGGTATTAACCACTTCAGCTCCGGAAGGTTTACCCCCCTTCATGACCAGGACAATTTTTGCGGCACTGCGTTACTTTAGCTGACAATTGCGCGGTCGTGGGACGCTGTACCCAAACAAAATTGACATCCTTTTTTCCCACAAATAAAGCTTTCTTTTGGTGGGATTTGATCACTTCTGCGGTTTTTATTTTTTGCACTATAAACAAAAAAAAAAAGAATACCATTTTTACTTTCTGCTATAAAATATATAGAATAAAAAAAAGATGTAAAAAAACAAAAAAACAAAAACAAATGTTTTCATCAATTTAGTCCAATATGTATTCTGCTACATCCCAATAAGTGTATATTGATTGGCTTGTGCAAAGATTATAGCATCTACAAACTATGGGATATATATATATATATATTATATTTTATTTTTTACTAGTAAGGGCGGCGATCAGCGATTTTTAGCGGGATTGCGATGGACAAATCTGACACTAAGGCCCCTTTCACAATTGCGCAGTCTGAAAGTCGTCCAGTTTTTGCCACAACTGTGTAATCTTGAAGTCGATGGACCTCAAGTCAGACCAAAGCAGTGCCGGGACTACTTTAAAGTCGCACAGATATAAATGGTACTCATTGGAAATCATGGGGTACGACTTGTCATGTGACTTTGCAGTCACAAGTCGCACAAGGGAAAGGGGGGCCTTAGGCGCACGCTCCAGACACAAAATCATGTGCAGGTATGTGATTTGTGTAGGAGGGTCGCCCCCCCCCGGAGTAGATCTGCATGGAGCGCTCCATATCAGAGTAATACACAATTACTTCTCTCTCCTCCTTTCTTTATACACAGATTTCTCTTCTATCTCTATCACTACTGGCTGCATCCAGTGCAGATTTATGGACATCCCTGAGGACTGTGTGTGATCACCTATATACTGATCTACATACAGTCTACTTATATAATATCAGATGGAGGTCCCTCCCCTGTCACCTTTCTTCTCGGTGTCAGGAAAACCTGTCAGCAATGATTGATGCAGATATCAGAGGAAGGAGGCAGTAGACAGGAATGACACTTACTGCTCTGGAATGAGACAAGTACACACTATACAGGGATGTGCTTTCATCATACATTTCATTACAACCACTTTACCCCCCAAATAAGCGGTGATGGAAATGTCATTTATCCATCTCTACATTACATGTCTGTGGCAGGAGAAGGTTGGATTGGGGGGGGGGGGGGGCAGATGACAGAACACGGAAGGGGGGGGGGGCAGATGACAGAACACGGAAGGGGGGGGCAGATGACAGAACACGGAAGGGGGGGCACATGACAGAACACCGGCCGGCTGTGGGTCCCAGTGACCCCAAATTTTGCACACATGTAGCCAAGAGTCTCCCCTACAAGTGTGCAAAATTTGGAGGTCCTAGCTCAAAATTTGAAAAAACACTCCGCGCCAAGCTGGCCAAGTGTTTCAAAGTCCCCACTGAATGCTCGTTTTGCGAAATTCGGTGACCCGGTAAAGGCCGGCTGGGGGTCCCAGTGACCCCAAATTTTGCACACCGGTTTCAACCAGCCTCCACTACAACTGTATGAAATTTCGAGGTCCCAGGACCAAATGCCCGAAATCCAGTTTTTGACCAAATCGCAACTTCAGGGACCAATTTCGGGCACTTCCCGTGGGCCCACGACCCCCAAATTTGGTGTGCTGGTAGTACTCCCGCGACACTGCACGCTCATGTAGTTTGGTGGCTCGCCGGAAACAGGAGCCCAAAGTGGGTCACTCGGATCGCCTCTGCGCGCCAAGATGGCCAAAAATCTGCCCGCCTGAGCCCCCAACACCCCCCCCCCCCCCTGTGTTTGTAACCCTTGAAATGCTGTGGAAGCTATATTGGGAGGGGGAACCAAATTCGATAGCATTATTAAGCTTGCTATCAAATTCCGTTTCCCCTGGACAGAAAAGGGTCTGGGGTAAGAAGAGTGAGGATGACTCATGCAAAGAGTAGAGCAGTCGGAGAAACAGATGTGCATTGTGGCTGCGTTTGCTAGCACAGTGGGGGCAATTGATGGCATAGGGAGGCTGGAATTGATGATCTTTTTGTAATGAATTTTTTAGTTTGTTTGTGCGCCCCCCCCCCCCCCCCCCCCAAAAAAAAAATGTCATCACCAACTGCCATTTTGAGGGGGTAATAATATATTAGATAAAATAATCGGAGGTGTAATAATAAATAAAATAATAGGAGGGGCAATAAAAAATAATATAAAATAATAGGAAGAGATGATAATGATGATGTGTATACTGATAGATATTTAATAGGTAGTAGGAGTAATAATAATAATAATAATAATAATAATAATAATAATAGGGGCTGCCGGGAGAATTTCCAGTATATAAAAATAATAGAAGGGATATCAATAAATATTAAATATTAGGAGGGGATAAAAATAATGAAAACGTAGGAGGGGTAAGAATAAATTAGACACAATAATATGAAGGGATAATAATGATGATGTGTTATCTATATATATATATATAATATATATATATAATATAAATATATATTTACTTCTACCACATTATATATATATATATATATATATATATATATTATATTTATATATATATATATATATATAAATATATATATATATGTGAAAGGAGTAATAATATTGTACTATATATATATATTTAGTTTTTTTTTTTACTCCTCCCATATCTAAACACTCCTTCTATATATATATATATATATATATATATATATATATATATAATATATATATATATATAGTACAATATGATTACTCCTTCCACTATATATTTTTATTTATTATTTTATTTATTACAGGATTTATATAGCGCCAACAGTTTTACGCAGCGCTTTACAATATTAAAAGGGAGACAATACAGTTATAATACAATAAAATACAAGAGGATTAGGGGGCCCTGCTCAGAAGAGCTTACAATCTAATAGGGTGGGGGAGGTGATACAAAAGGTTGTAACTGTGGGGAATGAGCTGATGGAAGTGGTAAAAGATTAGTTGGAGACATGATAGGCTTCCCTGAAGAGATGAGTTTTCAGGGATCGCCTGAAGGTAGCTAGAGTAGGGATAGCCGGACAGGTTGAGGTAGCGAGTTCCAGAGGATGGGAGAGGCTCTGGAGAAATCCTGGAGACGAGCATGGGAGGAGGAGACGAGAGAGCTTGACAGGAGGAGATCTTGAGAAGAGCGGAGAGGACGGTTTGGGATATGTTTGGAGACAAGATTGGTGATGTAGCTTGGGGCAGAGCTGTGGATGGCTTTGTAAGTTGTGGTTAGTATTTTGAATTTAATTCGCTGGGCGATTGGGAGCCAGTGTAGGGATTGGAGGAGAGGGTTGGCAGACACTGAACGGTTGTAAGGTGGATAAGTCTTGCAGCAGCATTCATGATAGACTGAAGAGGGTAGAGCCTATGGAGAGGCAGGCCAATGAGGAGGGAGTTGCAATAGTCAAGGCGAGAGATAACAAGGGAGTGAATGAGGAGCTTGGTGGTGTCATTTTTTAAAACGGGGCGAATCTTAGAGATGTTACGGAGGTGAAGTCTACAAACTTTTGACAGCGATTGGACAGGCTGAAATGACAAGTCCGAGTCTAGGATTACACCGAGTACCCTGGCGTGAGGGGAGGGACTGATGGTTGCATTGTTGATTTTGATGGAAAAGTCATGGAGGGGGGCACGGGCGGGGGGGAAATATTAATAGCTCAGTTTTAGAGAGATTTAATTTAAGAAAGTGGTGCGACATCCATGTTGATATGTCAGTTAGTAAGTTAGTAATGCGAGAGGAGACAGAAGGAGTGAGGTGAGAAGTAGACAGATAGATTTGGGTGTCATCGGCGTATAAGTGGTATTGGAAGCCGTGGGTGGTTATCAAGTGACCAAGGGAGGAGGTGTAGATGGAGAAGAGAAGGGGTCCAAGAACAGAGCCTTGGGGGACCCCCACAGAAAGGGGCAATGGAGAGGAGGAGACAGAGTTGTAGGTAACACTGAAGTAGCGCTGTGATAGATAGGCAGAGAACCAGGATAGAGCAGAATCTTTGAGACCAAGGGAATGAGTCCACTTTCAAAGCCCCACCATCCAAGTGGACATAGAGTTAGAATATAAAAGAGCCGAGCGTAGCGAGGCCGTGCCCGAAGCGTGGCGAGCGAAGCGAGCCCGCGAGGGGCCCTCTAAGTTTGACTAACCTTATGTCCGCTTGGATGGTGGGGGCTTCTCCTCGACTCACGGCGTAGGCGCCGTTCATCTTCCGACAATTTCCGAAAAACTTAATGCTCCGTACTGCGCATGCGCAGTACACTTCGGACACCTAGTGACAGCCGGACACTTGGTGATAGAACACCGGTACAAGGCATGGGCGGGAGGGAGACTTGCCCTGCTGGGCGGAGTTTTTTGAGGCTGGAGGGGTTGCGCCAGATTGCAAGTGTCACCAAATCCATTTACAAATGCCCATTCAATTTGTCTGCTGCTGCGGCTGATTCCTAATCAACAGCGCCCTTGTCTGTGCAAATCTGCTGTGCTGTGTGACAGCATCCACCTCCTGTGCCACTGCTCACCCTGTCAGTGCTTCTGTCTGGTTGGTAGGACCACAGGCATCCCATCAACCAATCAGGTGTTTGCCCTGCCCCCTGGCCCTGGCCTTCATTGTAGGAGAAAAACGGAACTTTCTCCTCCAAACCTGCCTGGTGTCAGTGACCAGCTTCCTGGTGTATGTCCTGTGTAGCTGCCCTAAGAAGACTCGGACCATAATGTAAGTAGGATCTCTGGGGACCCTGCTGTGAGGGGGGGCACTGGGGACCCTGCTGTGAGCTGGGTCACTGGGGACCCTGCTGGGGGGGGGTCACTGGGGACCCTGCTGTGGGGGGTCACTGGGGACCCTGCTGTGAGGGGGGTCACTGCGGACCCTGCTGTGAGGGGGTCACTGCAGACCCTGCTGTGAGGGGGTCACTGGAGACCCTGCTGTGAGGGGGTCACTGGGGAAGCTGCTGTTAGAGGGGTCACTGGGGACCCTGTGGTGAGGGGGGTCACTGGGGACCCTGCTGTGAGGGGGTCACTGCAGACCCTGCTGTGAGGGGGGTCACTGGGGAAGCTGCTGTTAGAGGAGTCACTGAGGACCCTGCTGCGAAGGGGATCACTGAGGACCCTGCTGCTAGGGGATCTCTGGGGACCCTGCTGTGAGGGGGGATCACTGGGGACCCTGCTGCGAGGGGGATCACTGGGGACCCTGCTGCGAAGGGGGTCACTGGGGACCCTGCTGTTAGGGGGTCACTGGGGACCCTGCTGCGAAGGGGATCACTGGGGACCCTGCTGCGAAGGGGATCACTGAGGACCCTGCTGCAAAGGGGATCACTGAGGACCCTGCTGGGTAGGGGAATCACTGGGGACCCTGCTGTGAGGGGGTCACTGGGGACCCTGCTGTGTGGTGGGTGACTGGGGACCCTGCTGTGAGGTGGGTCACTGGGGATCCTGCTTTGAGGGGGGTCACTGGGGACCCTGCTGTGAGGTGGGTCACTGGGGACCCTGCTGTGAGGGGGGTCACTGGGATCCTGCTGTGAGGGGGGTCACTGGGGATCCTGCTTTGAGCGGGGTCACTGGGGACCCTGCTGTGAGGTGGGTCACTGGGGACCCTGCTGTGAGGGGGGTCACTGGGGACCCTGCTGTGAGGGGGGTCACTGGGGACCCTGTTGTGAGGGGGGTCACTGGGGACCCTGCTGTTAGGGGGTTCTCTGGGGACCCTGCTGTTAGGGGGTTCTCTGGGGACCCTGCTGTGAGGGGGGTCACTGGGGATCCTGCTTTGTGGTGGGTCACTGGGGACCCTGCTTTGAGGGGGTCACTGGGGACCCTGTTGTGAGGGGGTCACTGGGGAAGCTGCTGTTAGAGGGGTCACTGGGGACCCTGTGGTGAGGGGGGTCACTGGGGACCCTGTGGTGAGAGGGGTCACTGCGGACCCTGCTGTGAGGGGGTCACTGGAGACCCTGCTGTGAGGGGGTCACTGGGGAAGCTGCTGTTAGAGGGGTCACTGGGGACCCTGTGGTGAGGGGGGTCACTGAGGACCCTGCTGTGAGGGGGGTCACTGGGGAAGCTGCTGTTAGAGGGATCACTGAGGACCCTGCTGCGAGGGGGTTCTCTGGGGACCCTGCTGCGAGGGGGATCTCTGGGGACCCTGCTGTTAGGGGGTTCTCTGGGGACCCTGCTGTGAGGGGGTCACTGGAGACCCTGCTGTTAGGGGGTTCTCTGGGGACCCTGCTGTGAGGGGGGTCACTGGGGATCCTGCTTTGAGGTGGGTCACTGGGGACCCTGCTTTGAGGGGGTCACTGGGGACCCTGTTGTGAGGGGGTCACTGGGGAAGCTGCTGTGAGGGGGGTCACTGGGGACCCTGTGGTGAGGGGGTCACTGGGGACCCTGGTGACTGTGAGGGGGGTCACTGGGGACCCTGCTGTGAGGGGGTCACTGGAGACCCTGCTGTGAGGGGGTCACTGGGGAAGCTGCTGTTAGAGGGGTCACTGGGGACCCTGCTGTGAGGGGGGTGAGGGGGTCACTGAGGACCCTGCTGTGAGGGGGGTCACTGGGGAACCTGCTGTGTTAGAGGGATCACTGAGGACCCTGCTGCGAGGGGGATCTCTGGGGACCCTGCTGCGAGGGGGATCTCTGGGGACCCTGCTGTGAGGGGAATCTCTGGGGACCCTGCTGCGAAGGGGATCTCTGGGGACCCTGCTGCGAGGGGGATCTCTGGGGACCCTGCTGCGAGGGGGGTCACTGGGGACCCTTCAGTGAGGGGGATCTCTGGGGACCCTGCTGCGAGGGGGATCTCTGGGGACCCTGCTGCGAAGGGGATCTCTGGGGACCCTGCTGATAGGGGGTTCTCTGGGGACCCTGCTGCGAAGGGGATCTCTGGGGACCCTGCTGATAGGGGGTTCTCTGGGGACCCTGCTGTGATGCTGTGAGGGGGATCTCTGGAGATTAGTGGTTTTATACTGTCCCATTTCCATCTGTAATTTCTTTTTTTTTTCAATTTATTGCTTTTCAAGCTTGTGTTATATTGCCCAAACGTTGTGTTAATGTTTGATCACTGATTTTGTTGTTAGTACCAATAAATATAGCCTTATTGATAATTTGCAGTTTTATTCTCGTGTGTAATTGTGTAGACAGGGCCCCAGTGCACTCTATTGCCCGGGGGCCTATAATGCTCTTAAGATGGCCCTGTTTGTCAATCCCTAAAAGACCAGCTGAAGCAGGTGCTTAAAGTTATCCCCACTCAGCAGGCTCAGGAGTTAGCCGAGCTGCCAAGGGCACTATATTTTGCAGTTGACGCTATTAAGGATTCTATATATCGGGCATCACGCATTACGCTCTTGCTAGTGCATATGCGTAGCATCCTGTGGTTGAAAAATTGGTCAGCCGAGGCGCCATGCAAAAAGCTTTTGACTGGTTCTGTTTCACCGAGAACGGCTGTTCAGGGATGATTTGGACAAATACATCCAAAAGATTTCAAATGGGATAAGTACTCTCTTACCAGTTAAGAGAAGGAGTAAGTGGCTCTCATTTAAACGGGCCTCTTCTCCTGGGCCTGGGGCATCAGCCTCTAGGCAGTTGCGACGGCCTCCGCTGCCAGGTTCAAGAGGTAAACCTCAAGGTCAAGCTCAGGGACAGAAGAAGTCCTGGGGAAGGAAATTTACAAAGCAGAATACTAAGGCCTCTCTATGAAGGGGCGCCCCGACACGATCGGGTGGGGGGAAGACTTCTGCAAATCTCAGGGGTCTGGCAGGAAGAGTTTCAGGACAGATGGGTCATCTCCACGGTAGCTCTAGGTTACAAACTCGAGTTCAGAGAGTTCCCATCTCCTCGTTTTCTGAGGTCAAACGTCCCCAAAGATCCAGAGAAAAACTCCCAGATGATGCCTTACTGAGGCGAAACGCGTCGGGACACGATTTGCTGATGCCACTGCTGCCAGAATCTTATATATGCCTTAACGTTTTTTTGTACATGTGAGTACCCATCTATCTGATTTTAATAAATTTTAATCGCTTGACCTTATTACACTATGTGGTTTCACTCTTTTATTGTCGGTAACACCACCGTGGATGAACCATACACCGCTCATTATCTTCACCTTGAGTTTCTCTGGATCATCTAGTGCAAGGCCTTGCCCGTGGTTACTGTGCATCTTAGCCGGGAATTGCTGTTCTTATCCGTGTAATCAAAACACCATCCAGCGCATTTGACTCATACGGCGTAAGCCTACCTGAGTCCACGACAGTTGGTAAGCCTTCTTCCAATTGGTGGCGGACCCCTTCAGACAAGCTGCACAAGTCACTTTATGTCTCCTACAACACCTACTTATGTCACAATTTGGTGTATCATTTATAGTTGTAGATTTATTTTAGAACTTTTTATGTGATTTTTAACATCCATCTTTGGTTCATTAGAGATACTCATAATAGATCACGTTCTTTGCACCTATTTGTGTTTTCATAACTGTCACTATTTATGATTATTTTGGGTCATATTATGGTCACTGTGTGATGTTTCCCACCATATCCAGTGTCTTTATATTTTAACATTGGTCATTTGTGTGTTAGACACTTATTATTTTGATATAATTTTGATGTACACCTATTACATCATTGTATATCATCTCACACTATATGTTCGGCATTATTGAACATTTTGAGCGCCGCACTTTATATATTCAAGATATTGTTCTACCTTCATTTATTCCAGAACCCTGTTCTAGGAAAGAGAAGTCACTACATTGTCTTGATGTAGTGAGAGCAGTCAAAGTCTATTTAAAAGCGACTGCTCAGTTTCGGAAAGACTGATGTTCTATTTGTGCTGCCAGAAGGTCCTAGGAAAGGACAGGCAGCATCGAAATCTACTTTGTCTAGATGGAGTCGACAAGTTATTATACGAGTTCCACCTTTTCAAATCAAAGCGCACTCTACAAGAGCAGTTAGTGCTTCATGGGCAGTGCATCACTAAGCCCCCATGGCTCAAATCTGCAAGGCCGCAACTTGGTCTTCAGTCCATACATTCACTAGATTCTATCAGGTGGATGTAAAAAGGCATGAGGATATTGCCTTTGGGTGCAGTGTGCTGCGGGCAGCGGTATAGGTCCTCAAGTCTGATGGCGCCTTGATTTTTTTGTGTCTCCCTCACCTCGGTTTGCATTGCTTTGGGACATCCCACATAGTTATTACTATGCTGCTCTGTGTCCCGTGATGTACGATAAAGAAAATAGGATTTTTATAACAGCTTACCTGTAAAATCCTTTTCTTGGAGTACATCACGGGACACAGAGGTCCCTCCCCTCTCTTCTGGATATATGTTATATGTATATTGCTTTGCTACAAAACTGTGTTGCCCCCTGTAAGGGAGGGGGTTATATAGGGAGGCAACTTCCTGTTTAGGGTGTGCCAGTGTCCATCACCGGAAGGTGGCCTATAACCCACATAGTTATTACTATGCTGCTCTGTGTCCCGTGTTGTACTCCAAGAAAAGTTTTTTACAGGTAAGCTGCTATAATAATCCTATTTTTTGTGTGGAGGGGGGGGGGTCCCTGACTGGCAGTTTGGAAATGTGGTCATAACTGGCAGAGAAAAAACACCGACCAGGCCTTTTCTGGCTCTTTTTGTTTACAATTATAAATCAGTATTTTTTGCTCGAAAATTACTCAGAAGCCCAATCTATATATATATATATAAAAATGTTTTATTTATATATTTTTAATTATTATATTTTTAATTTATTTTTTTAATTATATATTATTTTAAAATGCAAAAAAAAAAGAAAAAACACAATATATAACCAAATTGTTTTGTAAAATGTAAAAGATGTTACGCCGAGTAAATAGATACCTAACATGTCACGCTTTAAAATTGTGCACACTTATGGAATGGCGACAAACTATGATACTTAAAAAAACTCCATAAGTGATGCTTTAAACATTTATTACAGGTTACCTGTTTAGCGTTACAGAGGAGGTCTAGTGCTAGAATTCTAATGCCACGTACACACGATCTGACTTTTCAGCCGGATTATCCGCCGGACTTTCCAGCGGAGGTTCGCCGGACTTTCCGAACGTGCAGACTTGCACACACACACCCGTACTTTTCCTGCGGACAATCCGCCGGAGTTTAGGCGGAAGTCTGCGGGACTTTTGAAATGAACGGAATTGCCTCACACACAGAGTAGGAGCTAGCGAAGGAAGTCAATGTCGCCGCCTTGATTGAAACCTCACTAGCCCAGTCACCTGGTATGGATTTAAAGGGGAATCCCTACGCCGAAAAAACGGCGTGGGGGTCCCCCCCAAATCCATATTAGACCCTTATCCGAGCACGCAGCCCGGCAGGTCAGGAAAGGGGGTGGGGACGAGCGAGCGCCCCCCCCCTCCTGAGCCATACCAGGCCGCGTGCCCTCAACATGGGGGGTGCCCTGGGGAAAGGGGGGCCCCTCCGGCCCCCCCCCCCAAAGCACCTTGTCCCCATGTTGATGAGGGCCTCTTCCCGACAACCCTGGCCGTTGGTTGTCGAGGTCTGCGGGCGGGGGGCTTATCGAAATCCGGGAGCCCCCTTTAATAAGGGGACCCCCAGATACCGGCCCCCCACCCTATGTGAATGAGTATGGGATACAATGTACCCCTACCCATTCACCTAAGGGAAAAAAAGTGTAAATAAAAAACACAACACAATTTTTTAAAATACTTTATTGCACAGCTCCGGGGGTCTTCTTCCGTCTTGGGGGGTCTTCTCGCCGGACTCCTCCGCTATCTTCTGCTAGCTCTTTTACTAGCGGAGGAGCCCGGCTTTCTCCTTCGTCGCCACCGCCGTCTGGGGGTCTTATTCCGACTTCGGGGGTCTTGTCCCGCTCTTCTGTTCTTCTTGCCGGGCCTCCGCTATCTTCTTCCAGCTCTTTTACTAGCGGTGGCCCGGGCTTCTGTCGCTGTCGCTATCATCTTCTTTTTCTTCTTTTTACAAGCATGGAGGGATGGGGGCGCTTTCGATTTTTCTTTTTCTCATTTATTTTATTTTTACACTATCCCTTTATTTATTTTTTTCATCCCTTTTATTTTTCTTACAAGAAATGAAAACATCCCTTGTAATAGAAATAAGGGATGACAGGTCCTCTTTAAGGAGAGATCTGGAGTCAATAAGATGACTGCAAATCTCTCCACTACCTTTAAAAGCAAAAGATCAAAAAAAGATTTTTATTTCTGCCCTAGAACTTAAGTGACGTCAATGACGTCTCTATGGTCCTCCAAGACCATAGAGATGATCTGGTCTCTGGGAACCTCTATGGCCAGCCGCAGGACCTGTCGGAATATTTTACTCCCTTCCTGACCAGAGCACCTTTTACAATTTGGCGCTGCGTCGCTTTAACTGACGATTGCGCGGTCGTGCAACGCTGTTCCCAAACAAAATTTGCGTCCATTTTTTTCCACAAGTTGAGCTTTTTTTGGTGGTATTTGATCACCTCTGCGGTTTAAATTTTTTGTGCTATAAACAAAAAAAGAGCGACAATTTTGAAAAAAAACAATATTTTTTACTTTTTGGTAAATAAAATAAAAAATAAATAAAAAATGTCTTCATTAGTTTAGGCCAATATATATTCTTCTACATATTTTTGGTAAAAAAAAAATTTTGCAATAAGCGTATATTGATTGGTTTGCGCAAAAGTTATAGCATCTACAAACTATGGGAAAGATTTATGGCATTTTTATAATATTTTTTTTTTTTACTAGTAATGGCGGTGATCTGCGATTTTTAGCGGTACTGTGACATTGCAACGGACAGATCAGACACTTTTCACACTTTTTTTGGACCATTGACAATTATACAGCGATCAGTGCTATAAAAATGCATCAATTACTGTGTAAATGTCACTGGCAAGGAAGGGGTAAACTCTAGGGGGCGATCAAGGGGTTAAATGTGTGTTCCCATTGGGAAATTGTGAAATGTGAAATTCCGACAGAAAATGTCCAATGGGACCATGTTGTCGGAAAATCCGACCGTGTGTGGGCTTCATCTGACTTTTTCCGTTGGAAAATTTGAGATCCTGCTCTCAAATTTTCCGACAACAAAATCCGATCAGACTTTTTCCGATCGTGTGTAGAGAATTCCAACGGACAAAGTGCCACGCATGCTCAGATCAAATTAGGAGACCAAACCTATTGGCTACTAGCCTCTACGTAGTTCAGCCGTACACAACGAACGTCACCACATTCAGAATGATCGGATTTTCCGACAACTTTGTCCGACCGTGTGTATGCAACACCAGTGTCGGACAAAATCCATTGGAATATAAAATAGGGAATAGCAGCCAACAAATAAGTGATCTCACACTGCAATAATCAGTTTAAAAAGGGGGGTATGTGGCGCCAAACCCTGTAATGGTTGTCTCCTATGGGACCAAATCCCTAATGATGGGTAACCTTATGAAACAAATTCACAAAAATGCAGCCAACATATATATATAAATATAAATAAATACAATAATAAATGAATAAAATGTAAAATCGTATAATAGAAACGTGTTGAGGTAGAGAAATATTGATCAGGTATCGGTGAAAATTCAGAAATAGATAAGGAGTAGGTCTTCTATAAATCAAATATAAAGTGCACAGTGCAAAGTGCCAGTGCGTGGAAGTGAAAGACCGTAAATGAGGTCTAAAAGTGCAAAAGGAATTAATGAATGAATGAAATGTGCTATGGAAATCAAAAATGCGGCAGAGAAAAAATATTCAAAACACAAATAAAGACCAAGTGGAGGTCTGGACGTGTAAACGAGTGAATACAAGTCCCAGTATGCGATGAAATAAATGGTGCACTACAAGTACAGTGTGCAATCAAAATTGTTCCGAAATAACCAAAAGGAATTATTTTAAGCTGATATCACTCAGTGGGTAATAATCAGATGATTCCAAATGTAGAGAAAAGTTCCAGATAATAGAAAGTTCTATGTGACATATAAAAACACGATACAGCTCAGCGATGGTGGAACTTCCGGTCTCGGCCGATAACCGGAAGTCAACAATAGGCACCTGACTTCCTCCCTCACGCGTATCGTCACAACACACGTGACTTACTCATAGGGTATGGAGTCAGGTGTCTAATCTGCCTATATATACACTGCATTCAAATTAAGTGAGAGCAACGGCGATGCATCTAATAACATGGAGATAACAAGTATATATATCAATTTGATTCCTAATGACGCTGATGTTGAATAAAAGCATTGCAAATATATAATTCCTAAAAATAAAATATATAAAAGGCAAAATAATTGAATCCCCATTGCCTACCATTAAAAATTAAAACCTCCGCCATCTGGTGGCTAATCATGAGCATTGATTCTCTATAGAAAATAATAAAGGATTCTCAAGAGTGACATCCAGTGGTTGAATGTAAGGTATAACATTATAGGATTTTAAATAGTATCATCCAGTGGCCATTTAACATACTGGCCAAAAAATAAGAATTAAATCATAGACCATGGATATGATAAATAATAGAGAGTTTAAGGAATTCTTAATATGATTCTGGATCTAATAAAAATGGGTAAAAATAAATAGTACTTTTTTAAGATAAATAAACGAGACCCTAAAGATGTGCCAATATAAAATGATAAAAAATCATAAATGGAACCTTTTTAGGATGTATAAACGAGACCCCGAAAGATATATGTATAATTATTAATAATAATAAAAACTAGGCAATAATTATCCAAAAGTTGGGATAACCTCAATGTTGACATCCAGTGGTGCAATGAGAGATATAGCACTAGGTAATGGCACGTATTGCCATCTAGTGGTTAATATGAATAAAACTGATGATGAAATTCTGATCAAAGGTGTAGCAAAAAAATAAAATATGAGATAAATGCAATATTAAAATTAAATAAAATAATTTAAAATAACAAGGACCTTTTTGTATAAGTCAGGGATAGCCGGATAATATAATGAAGTAAACGCAGGTGAAAACTATTGTTAGTAATATAAATATTAAAAACAATAAAAATATTAATAATTTGAGATGGATTATCAATTTTATCAATATTTCTCTACCTCAACACGTTTCTATTATTCACTTTTATGTGTACATTCACTTCACTTACGATTTTATTGCCATTTTATTCATTTATTATTGTATTTATTTATATTTATATATATATATATGTTGGCTGCATTTTTGTGAATTTGTTTCATAAGGTTACCCATCATTAGGGATTTGGTCCCATAGGAGACAACCATTACAGGGTTTAGCGCCACATACCCCCCTTTTTAAACAGGGATTTGTGTGCTGTCAGGGAAGAGGAAACATTGTTTGTTCCTACTAAGTAGGTCTCCTCCCCCAGTCAGTCCCCACACAGTTAGAACACACTGAGGGAACACACATTTAACCCCTTAATCGCCCCCTAGTGTTAACCCCTTTCTTGCCAGTATAGGAATCGCCGCAGGTAGGATTTCGCCCAGGGAAGCCATTCTGTTAACACTAGCATTAGCCTTCTAAAAAGTGATTCATGGTAGTTCACTCTTCAAAAGGCGTTTGACATGATGCCTCCTCGCTGCCTGCTTTAACCCCTGGAAACCTGCACCACGTAGTTGCAGCACGTAGGTTGGTGTATGAATCAGGTAGGTTAGTGTAGTGGTCAGGTAGGTTGGTGTATGAATCAGGTAGGTTAGCGTAGTGGGCAGGAAGTGAAGAGATCTAAGAGTACAGTGTAGGAATCAGGCAGTGTAGTGGTCTGCATGGAGATAGGAATCAGGTAGGTCAGGCAGTGTAGTGGTCAATATGATAGGAATCAGGGCATGTAGGTCAGTGTAGTGAGGTAGTGTTGGGGTGATTTGGCGGAGTGTAGTCAGTGTGTAGAGGTGGTCAGTCAGTAGGTCAGTGAAGTGGACAGTTAGTGTAGTGGAATCAGTGTACTGGTCAGTGTAGGTAGGTCCAGTATAGGAATCAGGTAGGTTAGTGTAGTGTCAGTGTAGGGAGGTGGGTCAGTGTATAGGAATCAGGTAGGTTAGTGTAGTGGTTAGTGTAGTGGTCAGGTAGGTTGGTGCAGAATCAGGTGTGGTCAGGAATCAGGCAGTAGTGGTCAGGAATCAGGTAGGTCAGTGTAGGGTCAGTGTAGGAATGAGGTAGGTTAGTGTAGTGGTCAGTGTAGTGGGTCAGTGTAGTGTAGTGGTCAGTGTAGGAAATCAGGTAGGTTAGTGTAGTGGTCAGTGTAGGAATCAGGTAGGTTAGTGTAGAAATCAGGTAGGTTAGTGGTCAGTGTAGAATCAGGTAGGTTATTGCAGTGGTCAGTGTAGGAATCAGGTAGGTAGTGTAGTGTAGGAATCAGTAGGTTAGTGTAGTGGACATGTAGGAATAGTGTAGTGGTCAGTGTAGGAATCAGTGTAGTGTAGTCAGGTAGGTTAATCAGTGTAGTCAGTGTAGTGTAAATCAGGTAGGTTAGTGTAGTGGTCAGTGTAGAAATCAGGCTGGTCTGCACTTTTGTATGATGGGAAGGGACTCGGCAGTGCTAAAAGTCTGCAGATTAGGGGGTGCAAATGACTTGCCTTGCCCCGGGCGCTGACAACCCACGCTACGCCACTGTGTGTGTGTAAAGGCAGGTGTCCCAATACTTTTGGTAATATAGTGTGTGTATATGCGGGGCATACATCTAGGGTGCTATGTGCATGGAGTTTGTATGTTTGCATGGGTTTCCTCCGGCAGAACACAAACATCTGAGTACATAATCTGCTCTCCGCACAAAACTGGCCCTAGACGTGTTTCAGTGTTGGCTGGACATATGATGGTAAGCTGGACTAATGTGAAACAATCGCTGATTTCTGTATTTCCTGACTTTACAAATATAACCTCCGACCACAAGTCAAGGTTTCAGCCCAGAACCTCGGAGCACACAGCAAAGCTCATAAAGAAGAAGAGAACCAGTCATTCTTCATGTCCCTGCTATACCTGCAGATAGATTGGTGCGCTGCTGCCATCTAGTGGACACTACACATTACATCACCTATATGTATTTCTTATAAAGTCGCTCTTCTGTTATACATGCCATAGGAGAAGTTCAGTTCTCTTGGTGGGTAGGGTGTCTCGATCCTATGTCACAGTGTTGAGTATGTGGAACACATGGTGTTGTGAAGTATATTGTATAGATCCAGACACGGCTTCAATTAGCTCGACGCGTTTCGTGGTTTTGGTAGTACCACTCATCAGGAGCAAGCACGTGATAATAGTCTGAAACGATAATAAATCATTGACCAGTAATAAACATATAGGAGAAGGAATGGTATACATACTGGGATGGGACCAGCTCAATAGTACTACTTACAGGTAGGTCTGCTGTATATGCAGGGCATGGCAACCCCCTAGAAGGCGAAAGCCCACTGGTAGTGTCAGGCACGGGAACTGAGGGAACGTGTAGAGAGATGTGGCACACAAATCGCATCCCCACCCAAGGTGGATAGGCGTCCAACAAAGAGTCCATGTGGGGCTGAAAATGAGTGTACATAAAGGTATCTGGTCAAGGCCATAAGATAGTGACATAAAATAAAAAATGTGAAAACTACTATAGTCAAAAAATAAAAGCAGGTTTATGGTTCACTTCATGGTGGGATCCAAAGAATTTCTGTTAAAGGACACATGGAGTAAGGAGAATGGAGGGCATTGTTGCTGATCTCTTCTTCTGAAAATACTAGTTGCCTGGCTGTTTGCTGCTCTAGTGGCCTTAGTGTCATAATGTAAATGAACAAGCTGCCAATGCTGAAGATGCTTCTTGCCTGGCTGTAATAAAAGGCACTGGCTTCATTACCTATAAAAGTGTAACTCCGGACCATTTTGTACAGGGTGGGGGAAGGTAGAACCTCTGACAAATGTTATTGCCACGTGAGGCCTACTAGACACCCCCCCCCCCCCCCCCCCAGCTAAGTGGATGACACTGCAAACAGGTCAGGAATACAATGGCGCTTGCTCTACACTCCCAACCTGAAGACTGGACAAACAGAGAGCAGAAGCATATTGATAAGGTCACCTTTCTGCTCCCATGTCACAGGGACCACATACATAGCCTGCCAAAGGAGTTGTATTCCTGTCCATCCAGTCCTGAGATTTACACAGCCCAGCTAAGTGGATGACACTGCAAACAGGTCAGGAATACAATGGCGCTTGCTCTACACTCCCAACCTGAAGGCTGGACAAACAGAGAGCAGAAGCATATTTATAAGGTCACCTTTCTGCTCCCTTTGCCTTCTCCTCCTATCAGCATTCTTCTTGTCGAACATTTCCATGCAGCACACCTGATCGGCATAGACATCTGTGCAAGAAGGCGCACAGTTGTCTTCCAAGTCGCACCCGAAACATGCGGCTTTGAAATTGTGTGATTTCATAGCTCCCAACTGTCCCTGATTTGGAGGAGCAATGTCCCTCTGTCCCTCATTCCTCCTCATTTGTCCCTCATTTTGCTCTGATCCATATAGATGTATATACATTTTACTATTTTGCAAAATATGGAGGATCGCCTTGATCGTTGTTGAAGGACGGGAGGACAATGTCCTGATTGTAGTGGAAGGAGGTAGCCACCTTGGGTATGAAGTGGTCTGAAGGCCTTAGAACCACTCTATCGGGAAAAATAACCAGGTAGGGTTCTGATGACATCAGTGCCTGGATCTCAGACACTCTCCTTGCTGATGTCACTGCGATGAGGAAGGATAATTTTAGAGTTAGGTCCCACAATGAGATAGGTTCTGTAAAAGGAGGGTTGGATAAGGCATTGAGGACTATCGAGAGGTCCCAAGCTGGGAAGACTGGTTTCCTAGGAGGCTTAATTTTGAGACAGGCTTTCAGGAACTGGATTACCAGAGGGTGAAAGGCCCATCTAATGCCTGTTTTGGCCGATAGGGCGGACACCTGTACCTTCAAGGTGTTTGAGCTCAGTCCTTTGTCTAGCCCTGACTGGAGGAACTCTAGGATTTGAGGGGGGCCTGGAGAGGCTGGGTTCCATCCCTTCTGCTGGGCCATGACAAGGAACTTGTTCCAGACTCTTGCATAGATGGTGTTAGTAGAGGTTTTCCTGGCCTGCATCAGGGTGAATATTACCTCCTGAGAGCACCCTTGATCCCTTAGCCGAGCCCTTTCAACTTCCAAGCTGTCAAATGGAGTCTCTCTGGGGCTGGATGCCAGAACTGGCCTTGGGATAGTAAGTCCGGGGTTATCGGAAGAGGGATTGGAGGCTGAAGGCTGAGCTGTAATAGAGTCGTGAACCATGGTCTCCTTGGCCAGAGTGGGATCACTGCTATCACCGTAGCTGAGGACCTCCGAAGCCTGGACAGGAATCTCGTGATTAGCGGAGTCGGAGGGAATATGTACCCTAGTCTGAAACTCCATGGATGTATTAGACAGTCCACTCCCTCGGCTGAAGGAAATGGGGCTCTTGAGAGGAATAGTATGGATTGGAGGCTTTCCATCTTGAATGCTTCTATTTTGATGTATCTGTTGAGTTTTTTCAAGTCCAATACGGGGCGCAAGTCCCCTGTTTTCTTTTTTACTAGAAACAAGGGGGAGTAGAATCCTCTCCCTTTTTGATCTGGAGGAACTTCCAGGATTGCTCCCTTTTGTCTCAGTTCCCCTATGTATTTTACTAGTAATTTCCTCCTGGACAGTGAATAAGGTAATCTCGTTTGCTGGAAGTGGTTGCCTGATACTCTGTCCATGAATGTCCATTTGTGTCCAAACTTGATGGTGGACAGTGTCCATCGGTCTTCTATGTAAGTTGTCCAGATTTGTGTGAAGTTCTTGAGCCTGGCGCCCACCTGCTTGCCTGCCGGGTGGACGGGCGAATTTTCAAAAAGACTTCTGCTGGTCCCCTGCCGGGTTAGTCTTGGATTTCTGCATCCTCAGGAAGGAGGGCCTTGTGTTTTTCCAGTCCCTTCTGAACTCCCTGCCCGGGCGATAGGACTTAGCTTCCCGGTATTTATCTGGCAGGTTACGTCTGTAGGATGGCCCCTTCTGGACCTTGGGTCTTCTGTCGGAGGGAATCAATCCTGACTTCCCTCCTGTAACCTTTGAGATGGCAGAATCTAACTTAGCCCCGAATAGATTGGATCCATCGTATGGGATTCTACACCAGTTTGTTTTAGATGCGGCGTCAGCCATCCAAGGTTTGAGCCACAGAGCTCTTCTAGCTGTGACTGAGGCCAACATAGCTCTTGATGATGACCTTATTATGTCAACTGAAGCTTCCGCTACAAAGTCACCAGCCAGCTTGATTTCCTGAAGGGAGGAAGTTATTTTTTCTATTTCAACGCCGTCTTGAAGATCTTTCTCTATCCTGGACGCCCAGCCCGAGATGGCTTTTGCTACAGCTGCCGTGGTGATAGCTGGCCTACAGGCGCCCCCAGCCGTGGAATATTCTTTTTTTAGCTCTAAGTCCATTTTCCTATCGAGGACGTCCCGGAAGGAGACAGCGTCCTCAATTGGTAAGGTAACATGCCGAGCGAGTCGCATCAGAGAGGAGTCGACTGTGGGGGCATTAATAAGGGGTTTCACCTTTGTCTCCTTTAAAGGATACATCTTGGCCAGTCTGTTGGTGAGGCTGGACCTCTTATCTGCTTGTTCCCATTCATCTTTAATTAGGTCCTCAAGTTCCCCTATGAAAGGGAAGGTTTCAGGGTCCCTTTTTAAATTTGGGAAGTACTTTCTCACTTTCTGTACTGGTTCTGCCGCGTCCTCCTCCCAGCCGATTGCCTCCTTAACTGACTTAGCAAAAGGATCAACCAGGGAGAAATCAAACCCAGCAGACATCTCTTGATCCTCATTTTCTGAGGAAGACTCTGATGCTTGGGTGCGATGGAGGTCCCCCGATGATGTACTGGGTGCTGCTCCATCCGCTGCTGGTGTAGTCGATTCTAATATAGTTTCGCGCACAGACTCTCTTATAAGGTCTGTAGCCATCCTAGCATCTGACTCCTTCTCCTTTGTTGCTTCATTGAAGCATGATTGGCATGCGAGTTTATCTGGCAATGCTGGTGCGCCGCAAACCCAGCAAGCGTTAGCTGCAGGTCGGGTATGGCGGCTCTGGCGATGAGGTGAAGGAGATCGCCTGTGGTATGATCGACTACGGCGGGAGCCGTGGTGGCGTGAGTGGCTGTGGCGCGAATGGCTATGCCTTCGGTGGCGAGAGGGGGACCTCGAGCGGCTCCTGCGGGACCTCCTGCTAGAAGTACGGCCACTAGACCTTCTCCCGTGCCTGGAGCTTGCGGCTCTTGATCCCGTAGGGCTGCCAAGAAAAATGCAGCATTTTAACGGTCTGGCACTCTTTTTTGCTCCCCTTCAATACTTACCCTTTTCAGTGCAGCCTCTTACCTCGTCTGCTGATGGTGGTCTGCGCGGGCAGTGGGCTCCATCGGAAGGAAAGGGAGTGACAGGGCAGTCTGGGAAAAAAAGATAACGGACCTTGTATATATGTATACATGTATATTAATTAGTGTATTTATTTATATATATTTTTAATATTTATTTATTTTTATATAAAAAAAATTAATTTTTTTTTTATATTTATTTATTTATTTATTTTTAAACAATTATATTTAAATTTAGTTTATTCCAAATTATTTTAAATATTTAATTATAATCAGTACCAAAGTTCCCCACCGGGGACTTACCTGAGTCTTTTTTCTCTAATGGGAATGTATGCAGAGCGGCAGCTGCGTTTCTCCTCTGGAACACATACACAGGCACTGTGAAGGGGAAACTCTGCTATTTAAAACTGGCGCCATAGCGGCGCCCGAATGACGCTCGCGCATGCGCAGAAGCGTCCCGAGAACCCGGGCGCCATCTTGGATGAGGGCACAGCGCCCTAGGCAATACAGCGGCGTTACCCTTCCCCAGACACACGCAGGCGCAATGCGGGAGGAGCGGCGGCCATGTCCGGAGGACAGCAAGGGCCAGCAAGCCCACTGTACGAAACGGTGCAGTTTCAGGTACTTGCACCATTTTTTTGGTAACAGGACTTTGGTGAATGAGTAAAGAGTATGGAAAATGACAGAGGGAATACATGAATGGAGCCCACTGCAAAATTAGAAAGCTTCTTTAAAGTGTTTCCCAGCACTAAACCTTTCATCTGATTTCTAAATTGCTGCATTTGTAACTTCTAAAAGCCAATATAAAGGATTTCTAAATTGCTGCATTTGTAACTTCTAAAAGCCAATATAAAGGAATAGTCGTGGTAAAAAAAAAAAAAGCACTTGTGGGTTAAACCAATCTTGTTTTTTTGTACAATTCTCCTTTAACTGCTTCAGCTCCGGAAGATTTTACCCCCTTCCTGACCAGAGCACTTTTTGCGATTCGGCACTGTGGCGCTTTAACTGACAATTGCGCGGTCGTGCGACGCTGTACCCAAACAAAATTGATGTTCTTTTTTTCCCCACATTTAGAGCTTTCTTTTGGTGGTATTTTATCGCCTCTGCGGTCTTTATTTTCTATGCTATAAACAAAAAAAGAGCTCCAATTTTGAAAAAAAAAAAAACGCATTATTTTTTTACTTTTTGCTATAATAAATATCCCCCAAAAATATATAAAAAAATATTTTTTTTTCCTCAGTTTAGGCCGATACGTATTCTTCTACATATTTTTGGTAAAAAAAAAAATCGCAATAAGTGTATATTGATTGGTTTGCGCAAAAGTTATAGCGTCTACAATATAGGGGATAGTTTTATGGCTTTTTTATTATTCATTTTTTTTTTACTAGTAATGGCGGCGATCTGCGATTTTTATCCGGACTGTGACATTATGGCGGACACGTCAGACAATTTTGACACATTTTTGGGACCATTGGCATTTTTACAGCGATCAGTGCTATGAAAATGCATTGATTACTGTAATGCCTCGTACACACGGTCAGACATTCCGACCACAAAATCTGTCTGATTTTTTCAGACGGATTTTGTCCAAAACTTGTGTTGCATACACACGGTCGGACAAAGTTGTCGGAAAATCCGATCGTTCTGAACGAGGTGACGTATAAAACGTACAACGGGACTACGTGTGGCACTTTTTTGCGTCGGAATTCTCTACACGTGATCGGAAAAAGTCCGTTAGGATTTTGTTGGCAGAAAATTTTAGATCCTGCTCTCAATTTTTTTCCATCAGAAGATCCGACGGAAAAAAGCCCGCTAGAGCCCACACACAATCGGATTTTCCGACAACATAATCCAATCTGACTTTTTCCATCGGAATATCCAACCGTGTGTACGGGGCATGAAAATGTCACTCCCCCCAGACTGGGACACCAGAGGGGGGAGTCCGTTCTGTCCCGAAGGTGCCGCAGAGCTTCCGAAGATTCCATCCAGGCCTCACACTAGGGGTGCAACGGATCAAAAAACTCACGGATCGGATCGATCCTCGGATCAGGAGTCACGGATCGGATCATTTTCGGATCAGCAAATAATAATTGAATTTGCAAAAACCTGTGAAAATTCCCCCACCATATAGTCCCCACAGTAATATCCACGTCATCTCTCCCACTGTAATATCCACATCATCTCCCCCACTGTAATATCACCATCTCCCCCACTGTAATATTGGCTGGGTATCGCAGAGTATTGGCTGGGTATCGCAGAGTATTGGGTATTGCAGAGTATCGCAGAGTATTGGCTGGGTAATGCAGAGTATCGCAGAGTATTGGCTGGGTCATACAGAGTATCGCAGAGTATGGCTGGATAATGCAGAGTATATGCAGGGTAATGCAGAGTATATGAGGGTAATGCAGAGTATATGCAGAGTATAAGCAGGGTAATGCAGAGTATATGCAGGGTAATGCAGAGTATATGCAGGGTATATGCAGAGTATATGCAGGGTAATGCAGAGTAATGCAGGGTAATGCAGAGTAAATGCAGGGTAATGCAGGATATTGGCTGGGTAATGCAGGGTATGTTTACAAGTGATCGCTCCGTCATTTGACGGAGCGATCACATTGTAAACAGTGGCCGGGTGTACCAAGATGGCCGCCGCTCCGGAGCTAGGCCGAAGCCGCAGCCTTTCCTAAGGCCGCCGGGTGTACAAAGATGGCCGCCGCCGCTCCGGAGCTAGGCCGAAGCCGCGGCTTTCCTAAGGCCGAGGCCGCGGAGCGCTCCGCGGATCGCGGGGTGTGCCGATCCGAACGGGGTGGCCCGTTCGGATCACGGATCGGCGACGATCCGTTGCACCCCTACCTCACACCCGTAGAAGCAGGCTGACGGGTCCCGATTGGGGCATCTTTCCGTGGCACACACCTTGGGGGGAGGCTCCTGGGGAAAAACGCTCTGGAGGCAGAGACCCCCGAGCAGCTCCTGCCCCCCCCCCCTCCCCCGCCGCCGAGCCGAATGCCAGATCCTGCAACAATGGGGACACCAGGCTGTGTAGTCACTCGGGGCCCCTGGTAGCGGTGGCCACCGGAGCTGGGCCAAGATCTTGTCCACGTCGGCCATGCTGGCAGGAGGACTACAGGTGACACTGCTGCTAAACTGCTCCTGTCCACATCTCCCCTGCAATGCTGCCCAGGGCACCCCACATCCCATTAAAATAGTTTAACCCCTCCTCTCCTTCCTTTTTTCTCCAATCCCAATCCACCCCCACTTATTCCCTTGTTGTCTCCCTTATCACTACTGTCATGCCGGCCCTCTGCTAGTTCCTCTTCTCTCCTCTCGCTCCGGACCTCACTATTCCTCTGATACCAACGGTGGGACACTTTTTCACCCACTGACCCCAATGATGGGGCACTATTCCTCCCACTGAAGGCAATGATGGGGCTACATTCCTCCCACTGACACCAATGGGGCACTATTCTTCCCACTGACACCAATAATGGGCCACTATTCTTCCCACTGACACCAATAATGGGCCACTATTCCTCCCACTGAAGGCAATGATGGGGCTACATTCCTCCCACTGACACCAATGATGGGGCACTATTCCTCCCACTGACACCAATGATGGGGCACTATTCCTCCCACTATAGATGTAGGACACCAGGACATTTTCTGCTATCACTGGCCACAGTGTGGCCCCCCTAAAGTCTGAAGGACAGTAAACTGGCCCCTTATTTAGAAAGTTTGGAGCCCTCTGCATTAGGGTGTGCACCCCAGAGCACAAACACACGCGTGTATATCAGCAGGGCAGTGGAAAGTGTCAGTAGTTTTTTATTTTTATTAAATTTTTTAAATTATTTTTTTTTTTTTTATTTTTTTGGAGAAGCCCGAGATGTCACACTTTTGAGACAGAGAAAGAAACCGAGAACAGAGATGGCCCAGTCCCTTTTTCTGCAGCCTGCAGTAAACATAGTTTACTATGCTTCAGTTAAGAATGAAGATAGGAGCGATCGGTACAGATCACTCACTGTGTTCATTCAGAAAAGAAAGGCCAGTTAATGAAATATTTAGCAGCCCCTTTTCTGCTCCTAAAAGGAGAGGAGGGAAGCTGCCAGCACTGCAGGGGGGAGACAGGAAGCAAGGGGAATCAGCACTGCACGGGGTGATTAGGGTGTGCCCAAGCACACCCAGCAGACCCTGTGCGCATGCCCATAAATTTCTGATTGGTCCATTGGGAGTGCTAATTTTTTTCAGAAATGGTCAGAGTTTTATGAAATACATGACATGAAAGGGATATGGTAATCTCAGTTAAAAAAAATAAAATAAAATATTGCACCACAGGAACTGACTTTTCCCGATATAGGAGTATTTATTTGGGTTTATTCCTATTTGGAAGAGATCAATCAGAAAAGAAATTGATCGTTTATTGATTAGTGTATGACCACCATTAGACTACGGTCAATACGTAACTATCGATCCATATCCACTTCCCTGTGTGTGGTATATCGATCGAATGGGTTGTGAACTATAGATCAAATAAATTATCGGAAGAGGTCGATTGAAAAAGAAATCAGTTGTTTATTGACGCAGGTATGATCACCAAATAACCTCACACAACCAATCCCATTTATGGTGAAGCGACAAGCAAGGAGTGTTTAATATGAAGAAAATAAAACGCTCTTTATTATGAGATCCCTGATTTACACACCATATAGCAGCAGTCTATGATATTTCACAGTCAGTTCATGGAGTCATTAAACATGTCAGTACTAAAAACTGTCTGTGTTACATTATCAGAACAGCTTTGTATCTGATTGGTGACTGTGGAGGTACACGAACAGTATTTCTGTCCCATGTTGATGTAGTACTTTACAGCGTACACAGTAGCATTCACATTGACCCCGCCCCAGAGGAGCTCACAATTTAAATTTCTCATCATAGTCACACACAACAGGGCCACTCTGGTCCAAAGCCAAGTCCCCTGTCACTACCGGGACGTATTTATGATATTTCCAGAAATAACAAGCACATTTGTGTGTCTGGACTCTTCACCCAGTCCCAGGTTCTAATCAAGACTGTTGACCAGCGGCGGCTGGTCCATAAGGGGCACCAGACGCATAGATTTCTACAAGCTTTTTTTTTTTTTTGAAGCACAAGATTAGAGCCTGAGCTTCTAATTGGCTTCAAAAATGTTGGGCACGCCAACTTGTGACACTAGCGAATCAACATTCACTATTGTTTTCCTGCACCTCCTCCTGGCCAATCAAGGCAGGAAGCGGGTCTTAAAACCAGATTGGCCAGGAGGAGAAGCTGGGGAAGCCGCTCGCGACCTGAATGGGGTAAGTGCGGACCTGGCGGGGGGGATGGGGTTTGTTTGCCACCCCCCTCCCTCCCTCCCTAAAAAATAAAGCACCAGCCGCCACTGCTGTTGACCAACATCTCTTTACTGGTTGAATACCAGAACCCCATCACTGCAAGTTTTTATATATACACTGACATACTGGCCGCCTTTAATACCTCATGAGCGGAGTGACCCCTGCTTAGGCGAAATTTGCTTGAAAAACAATCTATTCTTTTTTTACTTTATTTAGAGGACGTATTCGGGTAGCTTATTACATTGAGGGGTCTATTTATAGAAAGTTTGCCATCACAAAAAAATCCCCATAATATGTCTAATATGTGTATTTCCTATGATCGCCAGCTCCACCTAGTGGCCATAATATGGTATTTTTGCTGAAATACTGCAAACTGAAAAATACTGCTTTTTGGCCAAAAGATGGAGCTGACAGTCATAGGAAATACACATATTAGACACATTATGGGGATTTTTCAAGATGGCTGTGTGAATGGCGAGTAACTTTTTTTTGTGTGTGTATTTTATTATATGTGTATTGTTACTTTTAAATCGTTTTTTTACTTTGTTTAAAAAAAAAATAATTTTTTAAATAATCAGGGTAATGAGGAGCCAAATTATTGGTACAGGAACAGATCAGGGATAGCCGAAAAAAGCTTCCATAACCCTCATGAAGCATTAAAAGCCTAAAAATAAAAAAATGTAAAATAAAAAAACATTAAAAACCACCTTAATTTAGCCTTCTTCATTGACTCCAATGCATTTCACCAACATTTTCTGGGACAGGAAAATACTCATCTTCTCTCTATTCCTATTAAAGACACCGGCCCTCACATATTGAAGATCCTAGAATTAAGGTTTGTGTTGCCCGGCAACAATCAATTCGATTCAAGCTTTCATTCCCCAGCTGTCATTTCATTTTAAAGTGGAGGTTTGAAGTCATTGACAAGTATTTACAAGTGTACATTTGTGTCATTATTATACTGAACATTCTTGATCGGAGGAACATTAACCTGATTAGCAAAAAAATTATCAGATAAGGTAACTTAAGGTAGAACTGAAGGCAAAACTTTTTTTTTTTTAGTTTTGGATAGAGTGGAGAAGGATTAGAACCCCTGTCAGGCTTTTTTGCTGTCTGTGTGCTCTCTATCTGCCCCTATTTTACAGTTATCACTGAGAGTGAAAGTAAAGGAAAATCCAGAATTTTGGGTTGTCACCAGAACAGGAATAAAGGGGAAATCTTCCAATGGGGACACTAGTTCTGGTGACACTTTGGAGGGATTTACCTCTCACTTCCTGTTTTGGCTTTAGGACAGGAAGTGAAGGGAAATCTCCCCATGGGGCTCAGATGGCAAAAAAATTACAGCGGTTACAACTCTCTATCCGAATATAACGAAAAATGTTTTGCCTTTAAATGCCAATATAATAAAACAAATAACAAAAAAAAAATACATCTCTTTACAATTCAAAGTCACTTTCTTTTTAACAAATCTAATATAAACATGCACAGGAATGTACTAAAAGAAAGAGGAGCTGAACAGCCCCCCTTGCCTAAGTTGGACCAAACAATGCCCAATTCTGATTGGCTGCTATAAGTCATATGGGGACCGGAATTGAGGGCAAATTAAAAAGGATAGAAGAGGATGCTTTTGAAAAGAGACCAGCACTGGTAAAGCTTCCTTTCACAGACCTTGTGGAGCGCCCCAGGAACTCTAAAAACGAGCCTAATGAAAGATGCCCGTCTTAAAGTGTATCTCCACCCAATGTTTTTTCGCCATAACATATGGAAATAGCCACTGCTGAATTTACACCTCTTCTCAGGGCCATTACTACATGTGATGGGGCCTCATAGGAATTCCATTAAGGGGCCCCTTGCCTCTCTAATTTCCATATGATAAAAAATACTGATAGCTTTCACAGAAAATCCTATAGAGATTCCTATACTATTATTACCAATTATTACCAAGCGCTATTGCTAGTTGCATTGATCGCTGTATGGCCAGATAGTATTGGTCCCCATAGCATGGTCTTCCTCCACTATTCATTGATTGAAATATTTAAAAATATCCATGGAACCCTGGCATTTCTCCAGAGGATCCTAAGGGTTCCTGGAGCTGTGACTAATTGAGATCCCACCTGATGGTTGTAGAGAGAGGAAAACCAGCAACTCGATCCTCCGCAATGAATACATTAATTAATCCAGGTGTGGTACAAAATAATACAGGGCTTACGCATTTCGTGTATAGCCATAGCTATGACTGAGGCTACATGCCAAACTGCGTAAGCCCTGTATTATTTTGTACCACTCCTGGATTAATACATTTATTAATTGCGGAAGATCGAGTTGCCAGCTTTCCTTTATCTACATGTTTGTTTCCAGTGCTAGGAGGACACTACAAGCCAGTGCATCATCCGCTGACCACTGTAGGGAATTACTACAGGTTTTTTCCACTATATTTCCACCTGATGGTGCCTGCATGGTTTCAGGGCCAATGCCACTTGGAAGAGCCAGCTGTATGATGCCAATGATCTTTTTTATCTGTCTGTAAGTGTAGCATTCTGACCACCACTGTAAGGGGACATTCTTCTCACTGTTTTCCAATGTAAGAGTCCCACTGATCACCAATGTAAGGAGACATTCTTCCCATTCATGACCAATTTAAGGCACATTCTTTGCACTGACCACCAGTGTAAGGAGCATTCTTCCCACTGATGACCAATGTAAGGGGCATTCTTCCCACTGACTACCAATTTAAGGGGACATTCTTCCCATTCATGACCAATTTAAAGCACATTCTTTGGACTGACCACCAGTGTAAGGAGCATTGAATGAATGAATGAATGAATGATTTGTATAGCGCTGCAACTGCGAACTGAATCGCCTCGAGGCGCTTGACTGCTCATGTTGGGATGCCATGTATTAGAAGAGGTGGGTCTTGAGTTTTTTCCTGAAGGCCTGATGGTTTTCTTCCATGCGGATGTTGTTTGGTAGAGCATTCCATAGCCGGGGTCCCTGTACTGCGAATCTTCGTTCTCCCTTCGATTTGTAGCGGGCTTTGGGGATGAGAAGGCGATTTTGGTTTGTTGATCGAAGTCTGCGATTCGGTATGTATTTTTCTATTTTCTCACAAAGGTATTGAGGCGCATTTCCTTGTGTACATTTGTGGGTGAGGCAGAGGGTCTTGAATGTGATCCTGTCTTTTACCTTGAGCCAATGGAGCATCCTTAGGGATGGGGAGATGGATTCCCAGGGTTTCTTTCCGGTGACTATTCTTGCTGCTGTGTTTTGGACAATTTGAAGGCGCGCAATCTGGTAATCCGGTAATCCTATGTAGAGTGAGTTTGCGTAGTCGAGCCGTGAATTGATGATCGTTCCTACTACTACCGCTTTTTCCTTTTCCGGGATGAAGGGGATGAGTCTGCGTAGCATGCGAAGGAGATGGTGGGATCCGCTGATTACGGAACCTATTTGTGCCTCCATTGTCATCTCTGAATCAAAGATTACTCCGAGGCTTTTGGCTTTGTTGCTTGGAAGGATGGTCTGTCCCAAGATGGTTGGTGGTGTCCAAGGGGTCTTCGTCTTTTTCCTTGAGTTTGCGTCGAGGAGCAGTAATTCTGTTTTTGATCCATTTAGTTTGAGGGAGCTAGTGGTCATCCAGTCATCTATCAATGTGAGACATTTTCCTAGTTCCTGGTATTGGTCTTTTTGTCCGGTGATCCGGAAGTACAGTTGAGTGTCGTCCGCGTATGAGTGGAAGCACAGATCCAATTTGCTAATAATTTTGAAGAGTGGTCGGATGTAAATGTTGAACAGTACTGGTGACAATGGTGATCCTTGAGGGACTCCATAAGTGATTGCCCGAGTTTCCGAAGTGAAGGCTCCTAGTTTCACTGTTTGTGACCGGTTTCCTAAGAAGGAAGCGAACCATGGCAGATCTCCATCTGTAACTCCTGCCACTTCCTTGAGGCGGCTGAGAAGCATGTTGTGGTCCACTGTGTCGAACGCCGCACTGAGATCCAGCAATACCAGAAGACACGATTCTCCCTCATCCGCTGCTTCTAGGGCGTCATCCCATATTTTCAGAAGTGCCGTTTCTGTGCCATGGCCTGGGCGGAAGCCCGATTGTAGTGGGTCTAGGAGCTTGTGTGTGTCCAGATGAAGTTGAAGCTGTTGTACTACTGCTTTCTCCATGATCTTGGAAATGGTGTTCAGGCTTGTTACCGGTCTGCGATTGTTCGGATCCTTGGGGTCGAGGTTGGGTTTCTTTAGTAATGGTTTGATGATGCCTTGCTTGAGGGAATTCGGAACCAATCCTTCTTTGAACGACTGATTTACTAGGTGTGTGATAGCGGGGGCCAGAATGTCGGAGCATTCTTTCAAGAGTTTTGTGGGGATGATGTCGTTTGGCGAGGTGCTGTCTCGGAGGCTCTTGATGACATTTTTGGTTTCATCCGTTGTGATCGGGGTAAGTGAAAAATGTGGTGCTTGTGCGCTGTGGATGTAAAATTCCTTACCTGGGTTGAGTTGAGTAGAGCTGGTTGTTGTTTTTTTTTGTTGAATTATTTTCTGAATGTTGTCTATTTTGTTGATGAAAAAATCTGATAATTTGTTGCAGTATTCTTGAGTTTCGTTTCCTAGGGGCTCAAGGCAGGTGGGGTTCATAGTCTGGGCGACTAGTTTGAAAAGTTCCCGTGGTCGGTTTAAGGCTTTTGAGAGGGTGTTTGAGACATGTTCTTTTTTTGCTGTGAAAATTGCTTTATGATATCTCTTGGTGAGTATTCTGTAGTTTGTGTGATTTTCCTTTGTGGTGTTTCTTCTCCAGGCTCTTTCTGCTCTTCTGTGTTCCCGTTTCAGTAGAGTAAGCGTGCCATTAAACCAACCAGAATTTTTCTTGCGGATGGGTACTCGATGTTTCGGGGCGACTGCGTCTGCTGTTTGTAGAAGTGCCTTGTTTATGAAGCTGAGTATTCGTTCTGTTGAGTGGTTTTGATTTAGTGTACCCATTTTGTGTGTTAGTGTGGTTTTGAAGATTTCCGAATGTAGTTTCTTCTGCGATCTAATCCAGTGTGTTGTTGCTGCTGGGTTTGGTTTTTGCAGGGAGATGTTGGTGGCGATCTCAAATTTGATAGCGTGGTGGTCTGACCATGGTAGCGCTATGTTGTCTTGAATGCTGATGTCCGTATTTTGCTTGAAGATGAGGTCCAGGATGTGACCCGACCCATGTGTGGGAGCCTTTACTAGTTGTTGAAGCCCTAGGTCTTCCAGTTGATTGATGCAGGTGGTGGCGATGGGGTCTTCGGTGGAATTCGCCCAGAGGTTGAAATCTCCGAGTACCAGAATCTTGTTGTTTTTCAGGGTGTGTGCCGAGATGAATTCCGTGAGTGGTATCGGTAGATTTGTCTTTGGTCCTGGTGGTCTGTAGCATAGCAGCATGTGGATGGTTTCTTGTGGTGTGGTTTGCATCTGTAGAGTAAGGGTCTCCATAAACGTTGCTTTGTTCTGTACCGTAGGTTTGACGAGCGCTAGATGAGCTTTGAAGATCACTGCTAGGCCTCCTCCTTTTTTTCCTTTCCGATGCTCGGTTAGGATCCTGTAGTTTTCTGGCACTAATTCTGTTAGGATGGTGTTGCAGTCGGGTGTTAGCCAGCTTTCCGTGATGAAGAGGCAATCTATGTTGTTTTGTGTGATGAAGTCATGGATTTCGTGCCTGTGCTTGACTGCCGATCTGGTGCCCACTGATGACCAATGTAAGGGGCATTCTTCCCAAGGTCCACCAATTTAAGGCAGACAATATTCACACTGACCACCAATGCAAGGAGACATTCTTTCCATTGATGACCATTGACCCTTCTATGGGACATTCTTCCCACTGACGACCAATGTAGGGGACATGCTTCCCACTGATCCCCAATGTAAGGGGCCATCCTTGCCACTGATTGCAAATGTAAGGAGCATTCTTACCCACCTATGTAAGGGAGCATTCTTCCCACTGACACCAATGTAGGGAGACATTCTTCCCACTGATGACCAATGTAAGGGGTATTCTTCCCAAGGTCCACCAATTTAAAGCAGACAATATTCCCACTGACCACCAATGTAAGGGACATTCTTCCCACCGACCACCAATGTATGGGACATTCTTCCCACTGACGACCAATGTAGGGGACATGCTTCCCACTGACCAATGTAAGGGGCCATCCTTGCCACTGATTGCAAATGTAAGGGACATTCTTCCCACCTACCACCAATGTAAGGGACATTCTTCCCACTGATCACCAATGTAAGGGCCATTCTTCCCACTGATCACCAATCTAAAGGACATTCTTCCCACTGATCACCAATGTAAGGGGCATTCTTCCCACTGATCACCAATCTAAAGGACATTCTTCCCACTGATCACCAATGTAAGGGGCCATTCTTCCAACTGATCACCAATGTAAGGGGCATTCTTCCCACTGATCACCAATCTAAAGGACATTCTTCCCACTGATCACCAATGTAAGGATCATTCTTCCCACTGATCACCAATCTAAAGGACATTCTTCCCACTGATCAACAATGTAAGGGGCATTCTTCCCACTGATCACCAATCTAAAGGACATTCTTCCCACTGATCACCAATGTAAGGGGCATTCTTTCCACTGATCACCAATGTAAGAGGCCATTCTTACAACTGATCACCAATGTAAGGGGCATTCTTCCCACTGATCACCAATGTAAGGGGCCATTCTTCCAACTGATCACCAATGTAAGGGGCATTCTTCCCACTGATCACCAATCTAAAGGACATTCTTCCCACTGATCACCAATATAAGGAGCATTCTTCCCACTGATCACCAGTGTAAGGGACATTCTTCTCACTGATCGCCAATGTAAGGGACATTCTTCTCAATGATTGCAAATGTAAGGGACATTCTTCCCACTGATCACCGATGTAATGAGCATTCTTTTACTAACTGAAGTAAGGCTGCATTAACCCAAATAAAGTAGATATACTTCTAGTAAACCTCTCCAATCTTCAACTGGGGCACTTTCCATTCCTTCTCTTCCTTCCTTCCTTCTCTTCTAATCTTTAGCTTTCTGCTGGGAGGTTGTTAAGTGATGGGGTTTTATGCAGCAGTCTCAATAGAAACGTTTTCTCCTCTTATCAGACGAAGCAACACTTAGGCCCCTTTCACACTGGGGCGTTTTTCAGGCGGTATAGCGGTATAAATAGCGCCTGTATACCGCCTGAAAAAATCCGGCCCCATTCACTCCAGTGTGAAAGCCGGCGGGCTTTCACACTGGAGCGGTGCGCTAGCAGGACGGCAAAAAAAGTCCTGCTAGCAGCATCTTTGGAGCGGTATAGGAGCGGTGGATTCACCGCTCCTATACCGCTCCTTCCCATTGATTTGAATGGGAAACCGCGGTAAAACCGATGCAATACCGCCGCTACGGCGGCGCTCTGCGGGGGTCTTTAACCCTTTTTCGGCCGCTCGCGGGGGGTAAAATCGCACCGCGAGCGGCCGAATACCGCGGCTAAAACGACGGTAAAGCAGCGCTAAATATAGCGCTGCTTTACCGTCACCGCGGCTCCCCGCCCCAGTGTGAAAGGGGCCTAACAGAGTTCATTTTTCAATGTATATGGAACCACTATAAATTTGGGGTCCAACAGTGGACCTTTCAATTGTCAACTGGCCATGGTCCTTGTATCCCAGCAAGGGTGGCTGTCTCATTCCTCATCACTACACCAATGGAAGCCTCATCGTTGTATGTCTATATAACTGAGATGCTCTAAGACTTACATCTTTTTTTGAAAGCCATCTGAGTGTATTGTAAAACAATTTTTGGACCCCTGTACACATTTAGCTTGAACCTGTTCAAAAAGAAATTAGCAGCACTTCAGCACCAAAGCACTGTAGGTCCTTATCGAATACTCCATGAAGGTTCGTTCAAAGGACCATTGGTGTCCAGCATTAATTAGACTGGGTACCCAATAACTTGTGCGCAACCTAAAATTGGAGGACCTGAGGTATACAAGGCTGCAGATATCTGCGTCACTGATAACGTACGTAGCATTTGTGTACAATTCTGAATGAATTGAAGCGACACAATTGTGTAACAATTTAAAAAAATAATCCAATTCCTAAAAGGTGAGATAAGGACAGTCCTTCACAGTAAGGTACGATAGCCGTTCTGCAGTTAAGGTTGCAGGCCGATCAATTGTCACTTTAGTGTCTTCATAATGTCAGTTTGTGTGACCACCCTGCATGAGCAGCTGACCGGTCAGCCACCGGTGGCCATATTATATGTGGCCAAGGCGGTAACGTTTTGTGGGTGGAGGTTGACCCAATCAGGAAAAGTGCTGAGTCCGAATATACTGGATGCCCAGGTGTTCATGGCAAGGCTAAGGAGGAGAACACCCATTAGGTTCATTAGAAGTCCTGTCTTTGCCTGCAAAGGGAAGCCAAAAAGTAGACAAGAAAGTGTTAGAGAGCTGCCCCAATAGATATACAATATAACATGTTGTGCTGTAGTTATTCAATAAATCACAGCTACACTACTATCTTGTGCTGAGAGAAACCCTGCCTCTGGCTGGCATCTTCCTTAACCAATAATCCAGGAAATCATTTATGGATGTTGTGTGGCTCCTAGCTCCTTATAGTTCTCAATTTCAATAATTTCTGATAATGTATTACTAAGCCAACAAAACAAAGATATAAGGTGAGGTTCACTCTTGTGCAGGTGGTTGCCACTGCGGGACCGCACCTGTTCCTGCACCCGCAACCACCCAGACCAAGAACTCGCTGCTGCTTAGGAGGTGAATAGGGGTACCATTAATGCTAATAACACCCCCACACACTGAAAGCCGCAACGTGGTTTCCTCGCACTAGGAACCACACTGTACTATGCCGTTTCCCTGCGGCCGTAGGGGCCTTTCTCTGCGTTTTCAGTGGATACAGTAGCCCATTCAAATGAATAGACTGCTGTGTACGAGCAATGCAGCTGCAGGGAAACTGCACAAGTGTGAACCTAGCCTAAGGAGGGTGTTGTGGTGATTTTAAACATAGATAAAAGATATAAGCCAGCAAAGTCAGGACTTGAAATTTGCTCTGGGTCAATGACTAATTACAGAAGCCTGGGGATTGGCATGGCAGCCCAAAAAAATTAAGAACTGGCAATTTCAGAAGGAGGCTAGCAAAGGTGTATATATATATATATATATATATATATATATATATATATATATATATATATATATACATATTACATATACATATATATTTACACTATATTACCAAAAGTATTGGAAAGCCTGCCTTTACGCGCACTTGAAATTTAATCGCATCCCATTCTTAGTCCGTAGGGTTCAATATTGAGTTGGCCCACCCTTTGCAGCTATAATAGCCTCAACTCTTCTGGGAAGGCTGTGCACAAGGTTTAGGAGTGTGTCTATGGGAATGTTTGACCATTCTTCCAGAAGCGCATTTGTGGGTTAGGCACTGATATTGGTCCAGAAGGCCTGGCTCGCAGTCTCCGCTATAATTTATCCCAAAGGTGTTTTATGGGGGTGAAGCTCTTTGCAGGCCAGTCAAGTTCCTCTACCCCAGACCCCAAACTCCACCTCCTTAAAACACTCCTCCACCTTCTTCCACATGTCTTACTTCATGTCTTACTTTGGTTGCTGTATTAAAGTGTTTGGTAAGTCTAAAATATTATTCACTTCCAGCCCCTCTATTAGAGGCTGGCATACCACACTATCCAAGTCCTTTGTAAAAACGAGCGCTCTAAATACCTCTTTAGAGCTGTCTTCAGGCCGGTGACTCGCGGACGCTTTACAGCTCCGAGACATTGCTTCTACGGGAGGGGCCGTGATCTCCATGGAGATCATGTGACCTCCCGCAGAAGGAATGTCTCGGAGCTGTAAAGCAGCCGCGAGTCACGTGACCGGCCTGAAGACAGAGCCCTAAAGAGGTATTTAGAGTGCTTGTTTTTTTACAAAGGACTTGGATAGTGTGGTATGCCATAGTAGAGGGGCTGGCAGTGACAATTTTAGGGTTTTTATTTTTAATAGCAGCGGTGGGGGGGGGGGGGGGGTGGAGACAGAGGCACAGAGAAGACGCTGACATGCAGGAAGGAGGGGGAGAGAGGAGAGCAGGGAGGACAGCTACGTCAGGGGCATACAGGAGATTGGCAGATTCAAGGAGGTTTTTTTTACTTCACTTTTTTTTTTTTTTTTTAGTTTAGAGGGGGCAGATTACACAGCACAAGCATTGTGCTGTGTAATCTGCTTTAAGGGACCAGAATCAGATTTTTTGGGGTGATTAACAAACACTTTAAGCTGAAGCATCCAGTTGGCTCTAGTACCTCCCTGCACACTGTAGTTGGCACCGCCTCTCTCACTTGCTGGGAGATCATTCAGTGGGGGTGTCGGCATCTGCACTGCACCCCGGGCACCTGCATCTCCCTTGTCCCAATCCTGCACTCAATGGGAGCCACTCAGGAGATCAGATCTGTTGGATTGTGAGAAATCATACAGCATTACATTAAAGCTGACCTGTGACACTAATTGTATGTCTAATACCCGATGGGCTGCTGGTAATCACTGTAGTATTTGGCAATACTATTGTGATAGCCGCGATCTTCCATATCCTGTCTAGAGCGGCTTCCTTTCTGCACACCGACCACAGTGAGGGGGGGTGGGGGCACTTGCTTGGCACACTGCCTTGTATTTTTTATTTCAAAGAACACAAGTCCTTGTCTGTGTCGATGAGGTAGAGAGGAAAGATAGAAACATAGACGTGATCCATCGAGTCGGAGCTTGTTGTCGGAAATTCCAACCGTGTGTAGGTGTTACGCCGAGCGCTCCGGGTGTCCCCTCCATCCCGGAGCGCTCACGGCGCCCGTTGTCCTGCAGCGCCTCGGTCAGCTCCTCTGACCGCAGGCGCTGCTCTGCCGATGGGATGCGATCCTCGCGGCGGCCTCCGTCCGCCCGGGGATCGCATCTCTCTCTCCTCACCTGCCCCCGCCTGTGTCTCCCTGCGCGCGCGTCCCCGCTCCCCAGGCGCGCGCGCGCTACTCGGCTGGTTCTTAAAGGGCCAGCGCACAAGTAATTGGTGCCTGGCCCAAATTGATGTTACACCCAAAACACTTTATAAACCCACTTCCCCTTCCTGTCCTGGCCGGATCTTGAGTTGCCTTTAGTGCCCAGTGAAAGCGTTGTGTGTTTTGCTCCTACTGTGTATCCAGACCTTTGCTGTTGCCCCCGACTACGAACCTTTGCCACCTGCCTTGACCTTTTGCTACGTTTGACCTTGCCTCTGCCTAATCCTTGTGTACCGCGCCTGTCTCAGCTGTCAGTGGGGTCGAGTTGCTATTGGAAGACACGACCTGGTTGCTACCGCCGCTACAAGTCCATCCCGCCTTGCGGCGGGCTCTGGTGAAAACCAGTAGCAACATTAGAACCGGTCCTCCAATACAACCCGTGCTATCGCCCCATTGGCATAGGGGATCCACCTCCTGTTCCCCGCCGTACCCGGAACGTGACAGTAGATCCGGCCATGGATCCCGCTGAGGTCCCGCTGCCAAGCCTCTCGGATCTGACCACGGTGGTCGCTCAACAAGGACAGCAATTGGCGCAGTTGACTGCTATGCTACAGCAGCTTCTGCCATCTCCACCACCACCTCCTGCATCTCCTCCGCCACGAGTTGCTGCTGCTAGAGTCCGCCTGTCCCTTCCTGACAAATTCAATGGGGACCCCAACCTGTGCCGAGGGTTCCTATCCCAGTGTTCCCTCCATCTGGAGATGTTGTCGGACCAGTTCCCCACAGAACGGTCAAAGGTGGCGTTCGTGGTTAGCCTACTATCTGATAAGGCCCTAGCCTGGGCTACACCACTTTGGGACCGTGGCGATCCTGCCACAGCTTCTATTCCAGCCTTCTTCTCTGAAGTCCGCAGTGTCTTCGAAGAACCAGCCCGGGCCTCCTCTGCCGAGACGGCTCTCCTGAACCTCGTCCAGGGGAATTCTTCAGTGGGCGATTACGCCATTCAGTTCCGCACCCTGGCATCTGAACTCTCCTGGAACAATGAGGCCCTCTGCGCGACCTTCAAAAAAAGGTCTATCCAGTCATGTCAAAGATGTGCTGGCCACACAAGAGATTCCTGCTACCCTGTCTGAACTCATCCAGCTAGCCACCCGCATTGACATGTGTTATACCGAAAGACGCCTAGAGCTACGCCAGGAAAAGGACTTTGGTCGCGTCAGGCGGTTTCCTCGCCTGGCACCTCTCTTCCAGAATCCTCTGCAACCCGTTCCTGCTCCTCCTGCTGAGGAGGCTATGCAAGGGGATCGGTCACGCTTGACCACACAAGAGAGGACTCGCCGCCGAGACCATAATCTGTGCCTGTATTGCGCCAGTCCCGACCATTTCTTAAAGGACTGTGCTATCCGCCCTCAGCGTCAGGGAAACGCTCGCACCTAGCTAACGTGGGAGAGGCGCTGCTAGGTGTGGATTCTTCCTCTCCACGTCTGACCATTCCGGTGAGGATTTCTCTGACCAAGAAATCCTCTTTCTCCGCTGTAGCCTTTCTGGACTCCGGCTCTGCAGGGAACTTCATTGAAGCCTCTCTCGTCGACAAATTTAATGTTCCAATCATCCGGCTTGCCAAGCCAGTTTTCATCACCTCGGTAAATGGTCAAAATTTGAACTGTATCGTGCGTTATCGCACTGAACTTCTCCTTATGAGAATTGGAGTTCTCCATTATGAAAAGATTGACTTCCTTGTGTTACCCAACTGTACCTCCGAGATCCTTTTGGGCCTACCCTGGCTCCAGCTTCATTCTCCTACCCTCGACTGGTCCTCGGGGGACATCAAAAGTTGGGGTCCTTCCTGTCACAGGCATTGCCTCAAAGCGGTGCCCATTAAACAAGTTTCCACCGCTGCCGCTCTGCCTAGTCTTCCCAAGCCTTACCAGGACTTTTCCGATGTGTTTTGCAAAAAACAAGCGGAGGTCTTGCCACCACATAGACCCTTTGATTGCCCTATTCATCTCCTCCCTGGAACCACCCCGTCCCGTGGCAGGATCTACCCTCTCTCCATCCTGGAGACACAAGCTATGACAGACTACATCCAGAAAAACCTCAAGAGAGGTTTCATCCGCAAGTCCTCTTCCCCTGCTGGAGCAGGATTCTTCTTTGTCGCCAAAAAGGACGGGTCCCTACGTCCCTGCATTGACTATCGTAGTCTTAATAAAATCACGGTAAAAAATCGCTACCCACTGCCTCTCATCTCAGAACTATTTGACCGTTTGCGTGGAGCAAGCCTTTTCACCAAACTGGACCTCCGGGGCGCATATAATCTCATCCGTATCCGTAAAGGCGATGAATGGAAAACCGCCTTTAACACCCGTGACGGACACTTTGAATACCTGGTCATGCCCTTTGGGTTATGCAATGCCCCTGCGGTCTTTCAAGACTTTGTGAATGAGATTTTCAGAGATCTGCTGTACACCTGTGTTGTTGTCTATCTGGATGATATCCTGATTTTCTCCTCTAGCTTGGAGGAGCACCGTCTTCATGTCCGTCAAGTGCTCCAGCGACTCCGTGATAACCGTCTGTACGCCAAACTAGAGAAATGTCTCTTTGAACGCTGCAGTCTTCCCTTCCTGGGGTACTTGGTCTCTGGACAAGGTCTCCAAATGGACCCGGAGAAACTCTCTGCCGTCCTGAACTGGCCACGTCCTACCGGGCTACGGGAAATCCAGCGTTTCCTCGGATTCGCCAACTATTACCGCCAGTTCATCTCCCACTTCTCCACCATTGTCGCGCCTGTTGTGGCACTAACCAAAAAAGGTGCGAATCCGAGGTCCTGGCCTCCTCAAGCTGATGAGGCATTTAACCGCCTCAAGTCTGTCTTTGCCTCTGCATCCGTGCTTTCCAGGCCTGATCCCCTCAAACCGTTCTTCCTGGAAGTCGATGCCTCCTCTGTGGGAGCTGGAGCCGTGCTTCTACAGAAAGACTCCAAGGGCAAGAACGTCACCTGTGGTTTTTTTCTCCAAGACCTTTTCCCCCCCTGAAAAGAACTATTCCATCGGAGACCGTGAATTACTGGCCATTAAGCTAGCACTTGAGGAGTGGAGACATCTCCTGGAGGGGTCCACTCATCTCATCACGATCTTCAATGATCACAAAAATCTCTCTTACCTCCAGTCCGCCCAACGATTAAACCCACGCCAAGCTAGGTGGTCGTTGTTTTTTGCCCGCTTCAACTTTGAGATCCATTTCCGTCCTGCAGACAAGAATGTCAGGGCTGACGCCCTCTCTCGTTCCACCGATACCTCTGAGTCCGAGTCCCCTGTACAACACATTGTACCTCCTGAGTGTCTGATCTCTTCAGCCCCAGCCTCCTTACTGCAAGTCCCTCCGGGAAAAACCTTGGTCCCTCCACGTCTTCGTCTTCAGATTCTCAAATGGGGCCACTCCTCATCTGGCTGGTCATCCTGGAGTCAAAAAGTCCTCCCAACTGATTTCCAGATATTACTGGTGGCCCTCCTTAAAAAAGGATGTGACGGACTTCGTACGGGCCTGTACCATATGTGCTCGCGACAAAACCCCTCGCCAAAAGCCTGCTGGGCTTCTTCATCCTCTGCCAGTGCCTGAACGGCCTTGGGCACACATTGCTATGGACTTCATCACGGACCTTCCTCCTTCCCACGGCCATACTGCCATATGGGTAGTCGTTGATCGTTTCTCTAAAATGGCACATTTTGTCCCGCTTCCTGGTCTCCCTTCTGCACCTATACTCGCTAAACATTTCTTCCTCCAGATTTTTCGTCTTCATGGACTTCCTTCTCACATCGTCTCGGATAGAGGCGTTCAGTTCGTGTCTAAGCTCTGGAGAGCTCTCTGCAGTCAACTGAAAGTCAAATTGGACTTCTCCTCTGCCTACCATCCTCAGTCTAATGGACAAGTGGAGAGAGTCAACCAAATCCTTGGGGCCTACCTACGACACTTTGTCTCTGCTCGTCAAGACGACTGGGCTGACCTCCTACCCTGGGCCGAATTCTCTTACAACCTGAAAGAGTGAGTCCTCCTCCAAATCACCCTTTCTTGTAGTATACGGCCGTCATCCTCTTCCCCCCCTACCCATCCCCACCTCTTCCGGAGTCCCTGCTGTGGATGAAGTCACCCAAGAGCTGTCGTCCATCTGGAAAGAGACCCAAAAGTCGCTTGCCCTGGCCTCTTCTCGCATGAAGAAACATGCTGACTGTAAAAGAAGACCTCCTCCTGTCTTCTCCTCGGGTGATAGGGTGTGGCTGTCCTCCAAGTACATCAGGTTCCGCATCCCCAGTTACAAGTTGGGTCCCCGCTACCTCGGTCCATTCAAGGTCAAGGCTCGGATCAATTCCGTGTCCTACAAACTACATCTTCCCCCTTCTCTCCGCATCCCCAACTCTTTCCATGTTTCCCTCCTCAAACCCTTTGTTCTTAATCGCTTTTCCCCCCCAAGGTCTCCGCTCCTGCTCCTGTCGCCGACTCCTCCGACATCTTCTCCGTTAAGGAGATCCTCGCCTCTAGAACCGTCCGAGGTAAGCGGTTCTCTTTCTTGTTGATTGGGAGAATTGTGGTCCTGAGGAGAGGTCCTGGGAGCCTGAGGGTAACATCATAGACAAAGACCTCATCCTCAGGTTCTTGGGCTCCAGGAGGAGGGGGGAGACCCAAGAAGAGGGGGAGACCCAAGGGGGGGGGGTACTGTTACGCCGAGCGCTCCGGGTGTCCCCTCCATCCCGGAGCGCTCACGGCGCCCGTTGTCCTGCAGCGCCTCGGTCATCTCCTCTGACCGCAGGCGCTGCTCTGCCGATGGGATGCGATCCTCGCGGCGGCCTCCATCCGCCCGGGGATCGCATCTCTCTCTCCTCACCTGCCCCCGCCTGTGTCTCCCTGCGCGCGCGTCCCCGCTCCCCAGGCGCGCGCACGCTACTCGGCTGGTTCTTAAAGGGCTAGCTCACAAGTAATTGGTGCCTGGCCCAAATTTATGTTACATCCAAAACACTTTATAAACCCACTTCCCCTTCCTGTCCTGGCCGGATCTTGAGTTGCCTTTAGTGCCCAGTGAAAGCGTTGTGTGTTTTGCTCCTACTGTGTATCCAGACCTTTGCTGTTGCCCCCGACTACGAACCTTTGCCACCTGCCTTGACCCTTTGCTACGTTTGACCTTGCCTCTGCCTAATCCTTGTGTACCGCGCCTGTCTCAGCTGTCAGTGGGGTCGAGTTGCTATTGGAAGACACGACCTGGTTGCTACCGCCGCTACAAGTCCATCCCGCCTTGCGGCGGGCTCTGGTGAAAACCAGTAGCAACATTAGAACCGGTCCTCCAATACAACCCGTTCTATCGCCCCATTGGCATAGGGGATCCACCTCCTGTTCCCCGCCGTACCCGGAACGTGACAGTAGGCTCCATCGGACAGTTTCCATCGGAATTTCCGTCGCACAAAATTTGCAAGATTCAGTTTGAGCCAACATCCGTTGGAAAAAAAACATGGGATTTTGTTGTCGGAATGTCCAATCGTGTGTACGCGGCATAAGGGGTGTATTTCTAAAAAAAAAAAATTGCAGAGCTATTTATCATGTGAATTTAATGTTTCTAAGCAATTTTCTCTCCAGTTCAGATGTTCTTAATACATGAGAATAGAATGAATCAGATGAATACCACTTTACGGCCACTAGACGGAGCTGATGATCATAGAAAATATTTATTTACTGCTTCCCTCACGCAGATATACTGCAGCAGAAGGGCACGTACAGGTAGATTAACGTACCTGTATGTTGCCCTCTAAGAGGCAGCTCGCGGCCCGCTGGGAGCTCCGTGACCATGATCGCGGGTCCCGCGGACTCAATGTCCACGGGGATACCTGCGATCGTCTCACTGTGAGGAAGAACGGGGAGATGCTAATGTAAACAAGCATCTCCCCGTTCTGCCTAATGACACTGATCACTACTCCCTGTAATCGGAAGCTATGATCAGTGATGTGTCACAACTAGCCCATCCCCCCCCCCCCACAGTTAGAATCACTCCCTAGGACACACTGAATCCCTACAGCGCCACCTAGTGGTTAACCCCTTCACTGCCAGTGAAATTTTTACAGTAATCAATGCAATTTTTTTAGCATTGATCGCTGTATTAATGCCAATGGTCCCAAAAATGTGTCAAAATTGTCCGACGTGTCCGCCATAATGTCGCAGTCATGATAAAAATCGCTGATCGCCGCCATTACTAGTAACAAAAAAATTATCAATAAAAATGCCATGAAACTATCCCCTATTTTGTAGACGTTATAACTTTTGCGCAAACCAATCAATATACGCTTATTGTGATTTTTTTTTACCAAAAATATGTAGACGAATACGTATCGGCCTAAACTGAGGGAAAAAAAAAATTTTTTTTATATATTTTTGGGGATATTTATTATAGCAAAAAGTTAAAAAAAAATGTGTTTTTTTTTTAAATTGTCGCTATTCTTTTGTTTATAGCGCAAAAAATAAAAAAATAAAAACCGCAGAGGTGATCAAATACCACCAAAAGAAAGCTCTATTTGTGGGGAAGAAAGGACGTTGATTTTGTCTGGGAGCCACGTCGCATGAATCGGCAAAAAGTGCTCTGGTCTTTGGCCAGCCAAATGGTCCGGGGCTTAAGTGGTTAATCTTTATAATTACAGTGCAGGGCATACAATTCCACTATTTATTTCTTCGCTAAAAAAACAGGCTGTATTCCATGGCCACTGATCAGGCTGCATTCCATGGGGACTGGTAAGGCTGCATTTCACGGGCACTGATCAGGCTGCATTTTATGGGCATTGATCAGGCAGCATTTCATGGGCACTGGTAAGGCTGCATTTCATGGGCACTGGTAAGGCAGCATTTAATGGGCACTGGTAAGGCTGCATTCCATGGGCACTGGTAAGGCTGCAGTCTCTGACCATCTCCTGTACTACATCTGCAGGCTCTGACCGTGATAATGTGATAATGACATTGTCGAAATGGGGCAGAGCATGTGGGACAGCTCAGACAATACTCTGCAAATACTCTGCCAATAATCCGCCAATACTATCCAATACTCTGCCAATACTCTGCCAATACTATGCAATACTCTGCCAATAAATTTTAACAAAAAAAAAAAATTTTTTTTTTTTTTTTTACCGAATTTTCAGTCTTTTTTGATTTATAGCTCAAAAAATAAAAAACCCAGCGGTGATTAAATACCACCAAAAGAAAGCTCTATTTGTATGAAAAAAAGGACAAACGTTTCAATTGGGTACAGTGTTGCATGACTGAGTAATTGTCATTCAAAATAAATGTGAGAGCACCGAAAGCTGAAAATTGGTCTGGTTAGGAAGGGGGTTTAAGTGCCCAGTGGTCAAGTGGTTAATTATTATGGTCTGTTCCATCTGGTGGCAATAATGCAATATTTTCCAGATTCACTCTATTAATATGTGCAAAGAACATCCAACCTGGAGAGAAAATAGCTTAGGAACTTTGGATTTTGTCAGCATTTGCACAGAACAAATGTACAGGCAGTTTCGCAGAATGAATAGCCCTGTGCATTTTTTTTTTTGAAATACGCCCCTAAATGTCAGCGCCCCCCCAGTCATGTACCCACCACTTCTAACCCTTGCCCCTCCTGGGGCAAGCTATCAGCCTCCACAGATTCTAGTTCCATCCAATCATCCCAGTGGATATAAAGTCAAATGATGACATCACAGTTTCTTGATGGATCAGAAAATACATATAGATGTTAAATAAATGGGAATTCAGGCATGGGAAAGTCACACCATTCTTGCTGTCCCATTAGAGATAAAAGCGATCCAGACCACCCATACCTTTTTTTTTTGGGTGGAGTTGGCCTTTAAGTCTTATAGAGTTGATGTGACGAGACATACCTGCATTTGGAGAGGATCCTGATTGTAGTTGGAGTGTACGGTGGCATCGTGGAGGGTATGTGTCAGTGTCAGCTGTTGTCTGAGCTGTCCCACAACATTAGAAATTCACACACTTATTAGGAAGTTACAGGACACCCCTTCCCTGCTGACTTGGCAATTTACTGAACCTCCTACAGGAAAAACCCTCAGTGTTCTATGGAACTTATTTAGAATTTTAATGAGATATTTTACATTCATTTAAAAAAAAAATAAGTGCAGAGAGGATTATTTTCAATTACTGTTTTCTTTTCCTCTCTCTGACCCTTACTCCTCTCCTTTCATCCTTTCCATTCTCAATCTCTACCTTCCCTGGACACTTCCATTCCATCCCCCTGTCCAACACATTTACACCCCCCCCCACCTCCACCCAAAATTCCCTAGCCCCCTACCACACACTCCATATTAGGGGGGCACCGATACCACTTTTTTACGACCGAGTACAAGTACCGATACTTTTTTTCAAGTACTCGCCGATTACTGATACTTTTTTTTCTAATGTCATGTGACAGTAGCACTGAGAGGTGAAAATGGGGGGTAACTAGTGCGCTCAACCAATAATGAATAAATATATGAGGAAAGCCGCCAACATATAAGTGATCTCACACTGCAAATAGATATATAAATAGGGGGGTATGTGGCGCTAACCACTATAAAGATAACCTCTGGGAACTCTTCAGGCGTGTAAATTCCAAAAGATGGGTGACCTTAACCACTTCAGCCCCGGACCAATTGGCAGCCAAAGGACCAGGCCCCTTTTTGCGATTCGGCACTGCGTCGATTTAACTGACAATTGCGCGGTCGTGCGACGTGGCTCCCAAACAAAATTGGCGTCCTTTTTTTCCCCCAAATAGAGCTTTCTTTTGGTGGTATTTGATCGCCCCTGCGGTTTTTATTTTTTGCGCTATAAACAAAAATAGAGCGACAATTTTGAAAAAAAATGCAATATTTTTTGCTTTTTGCTATAAGAAATATCCCCAAAAAATATATAAAAAAACATTTTTTTTTCTCAGTTTAGGCCGATACGTATTCTTCTACATATTTTTGGTAAAAAAAAAAAAAAATAAAAATAAAAAAATCGCAATTAGCGATTGATTGGTTTGCGCAAAAGTTATAGCGTTTACAAAATAGGGGATAGTTTTATAGCATTTTTATTAATATTTTTTTTTTTTACTAGTAATGGCGGCGATCAGCGATGTTTATTGTGACTGCGACATTATGGCGGACACATCGGACATTTTTGACACATTTTTGGACCATTGTCATTTATACAGCAATCAATGCTATTTAAATGCATTGATTCCTGTATAAATGACAGTTGTAGTGAAAGTTAACCACTAGGGGGAGGGGAGGGGTTATGGGCTGTGACGTGTGTGTGTTTTTTTTACATTAGTCTGACGTCATTGATCGGCTTTCCCGATGACCGGGAACAGCCAATCAATGACAGGCAGAGTAGGAAGCGCGGGTAGAGGTTTGTTTACACATACCTCTCCCCGTTCTTCAGCTCCGTGACCCGATCGCGGGACACCAGCGGCGATCAGGTCCACTGGTCCCGCGGACGGGGTCACGGAGCTCCGGACCGGGCAGGCATTTAAAGGGCCACGTACCGGTACATGATTTTGCCTGCCCGTGCCATTCTGCACATGTATATATGCAGTGGGCGGTCGGGAAGCGGTTAATTATAATTTGATCAATTTTACATAAAATGCAAATATCATATCTGAATGGATAAACAATGTATCAACAAATGACAATATCTTCAATAGCAATAAATGAATATATAAAATGTGAATAAAGGAATAAGTGCAGAAGTGTGATCAATAAATATGACCAATAAAAGTGCGCTGGGATAAAAAATCTCTTAAAATTGATAGCAATGTGGTAATATGGTAAATGAATGACTATTAAAAAGGTGCTGAGATAAAATCTTCAACGATGATGTTAAAATATTTGTGATGTACAATCCCAGGCAATGTGATGAATGAACTAAAATAGGAAGGAAATGCCTTCTGTGAATATATAAACGTAAAAATCTAAAGTGCACAGTGCAACGTGCAAAAATAGTGAGAAAGACCAAAATGCTGGTCTAGGAAGTGCAAGAAGAAATAACGAAATAAACATCTGCGATATCAGCAAAGTGACTGCAATAAGTGATTCAGACTAAATCACTGTGAAGGTAATTCATAAAATATGGGGAATCCTCAGAAGAAGGAGGATCAACTCAGTGGTGCACTGAGAAGAAATAGAAATAAAAATAAAAAAGAGATCAACTCAGTGGTGCACTACAAATCCAAGTTTGATAGAAAAAAAATAAAAATTGCACAGGAATGGCAACAGGGCAAAGATGCCAGCACAGTCCGTTTTAAGAATGGAAATTCTTGATAAGAGTAAAACAAATAGAGAGTTCCAATGTGATATATAAATCAGAGTTCAGTGATATTCTGTGCAGAAGTGCTCCGTGTTGTTTTCAGGGGTGCACCCCACTGTTTCCCCCCAGCCTCTCACCTCTAATAGCGGCCTCTACAGGCCTAGTAAAGTAGGTAACTTTGGGTATTGGTCCTGGTGACTATCCTGGTGTGTCCTCCTATGTATTCCTATGGGCTCTCCTGTAACATGCTCCGGTCCCCATATCCCATCCAAACGTCACTCCAGACTGCAGGGATCACTCCCAGCTCAGATCAGCATAAGTGGGTAAGGGACAAAGAAAAGCGCTCCAATGTGAAGTAAATTAAAACAACTTTTAATGTCAAAATATCCACTCACATAAAGACAGCATGAAACCGCATATGATGGACGAACTTCCGGTCCTCGGCCGAAAAACTGGAAGTAAACAATAGGCACCTGACTTCCTCCCCCACGCGTATCGTCACAGGTCACATGACTTTGTTCATTCATCACATTGCCTGGGATTGTACATCACAAATATTTTAACATCATCATTGAAGATTTTATCTCAGCACGTTTTTAATAGTCATTCATTTACCATATTATCACATTGCCATCAATTTTAAGAGATTTTTTATCCCAGCGCACTTTTATTGGTCATATTTATTGATCACACTTCTGCACTTATTCCTTTATTCACATTTTATATATTTATTGCTATTGAAGATATTGTCATTTGTTGATACATTGTTTATCCATTCAGATATGATATTTGCATTTTATGTAAAATTGATCAAATTATAATTAAGGTCACCCATCTTTTGGAATTTACACGCCTGAAGAGTTCCCAGAGGTTATCTTTATAGTGGTTAGCGCCACATACCACCCTATTTATAGCACTGATAGGTGGCACTGACTAATGGGCATGGATGAGCACTGATAGGTGGCACTGACTAATGGGCACTGATATGCAGCACTCATGGGCACTGATATGCAGCACTGATATGCAGCACTCATGGGCACTGATATGCAGCACTGATGGCTGACACTTATGGGCACTCATAGGTGGCACTTATGGGCAATGATAGGTGGAACTGATGTGCAGGCAGTGGCACTGAAATGCAGCACTGATTACATTGGCAATTGCTGGCATGGAAAATAAATGAGAGACAATAACAGTTGGAAGATTTTGCAACTCAAGTGCTGCGAGGCCCATCTTAGTACACCCTGCACTCGGCAGAAAGCCTACAGTCAGTAGGCAGCAGCGGACATCTTGTTACACCCAGTCCATATAGTTAATGAACTATATGAGCTGGGTGTAACAAGATGTCCGCAGCACCTTGTGACTGTAGGTTTACTGCGGCCGAGTGCAGGGTGTACCAAGATGGGCATTGCAGTGTTCAATCTCTGACGGAGACACGGGCCGTCACTTCCGTTAACGAATGTGAGGACCCAGGTCACCGATTCTGATGGCACATGCGGCTGCAACCCACACCTCTGCCCTGGCCAGCTTACCTTTCGCTGCTGCCAGGACTCGCTCTCCGCTCCGCCCTCTGACTCCCGGGAGCGCCTCTTCATGCAAAGGTATTGGATTAGGCATCGGGGGCAGTTGTCGAGTTGTCGTTAGAAGCACCTTCTTAAATTGACAGGACTAATCTGTGTACCACATGAGTATATACTGTAGCCAGTCTGTGGGAGCCAGAATTATTGTTGGTTGGTAGGGGATCAAATACTTATTTTACTGAACTGCAACTCAAATTTATAACATTTGTATCATGTGTTTTTTTTGGTTGATATTCTGTCTTCTGTCTCTATGTGGGTAATAAAGGTGAGTCATGAGAATATGTGGGCAATAAATGGGCAGTCATGACAATATGTGGGGAACAAATGAGCATTAATCATAATATGTGGGTAACAAATGGGCACTCATGACAATATGTGGACAACAAATGGGTAATGATCACAATATGTGTGCAACAAATGGTCAGTCATGACACTATGCTGGCTACAAACAGGCAGTCATGACAATGTGAGAGCAACACAGCTGTAACAATGAGTGGACAATGACAATTGTTAATGTAATGAGGCACCCCTAGGGGGCAGTTTTAGTGGCACCATGGCTTACAGGAGGCAGGTTGAATGATGCCATTAACCCAGAAGAGACTAGTGGCGCAGGACAAATTAAGATGCGGGGGGAGGGGAAGGGGGCTGCAGAACTGGAATGTGGAGGGGGGTGGTTAGTGGTTGGCAATTATTTTATTGCAATACAGGAATGGGGACCTGTTTTTGAAAATAGAACATCACTGGCATTGGGCTTTATGTTTTAATGCTTCAGCGATTTCAGTTGTTGGCCTGGAAAAACTATTAGGAGGAGAAGACTTGTGATCTGTATTGAAGCCAGGCAAATATCATTTTCAGTATTAGTCTGTGATTCTTTTCTGATAAGTATTCCTTTCCTAAGAGAATATAGTCCTGATCCCATTCTGAAAATGCTAGTCCCCTGGCTGCTCTGAGAATATAGTCCTGATCCCATTCTGAAAATGCTAGTCCCCTGGCTGCTCTGAGAATATAGTCCTGATCCCATTCTGAAAATGCTAGTCCCCTGGCTGCTCTGAGAATATAGTCCTGATCCCATTCTGAAAATGCTAGTCCCCTGGCTGCTCTGAGAATATAGTCCTGATCCCATTCTGAAAATGCTAGTCCCCTGGCTGCTCTGCTGTTCCTGTGGTTTTAGTGCTTACTTTAGTTCGGTCACACTCGGTTCCCGGGTTCAGTTCCTGTGAATTGAAGTCTAATAGCTAGGGTGGCACATTGTGCTTCTACAAGATCCTTTATCCCCTAAGACAATGGCCAGCGTATGCCCGCCCCATGAGCTGTGAACTACTTCAGCAATATAGGTTGCAGATTCTGCTGCTGATGCACGGAAGGTGACCGCTTCTCCTGCCTACCCCTCGGCCCGGTCCTGGTTGCATTTATACTATATTACCAAAAGTATTGGGACGCCTGCCTTTACACGTGAACTTTAATGGCATCCCAGTCTTAGTCCGTAGGGTTCAATATTGAGTTGGCCCACCCTTTGCAGCTAGAACAGCTTCAACTCTTCTGGGAAGGCTGTCCTTGTTTACCTATCTATTGTAAGTAGCCCTGTTGTGGGGTTTATTAAAATACACTGTCTTACTGCAATTAGAGGCACTTCTCTGCTTCTGTTTGTGTCTGTGTACACTCCTAAACCTTGTGGACGGCCTTCCCAGAAGAGTTGAAGCTGTTATAACGGCAAAGCATAGGCCAACTCAATATTGAACCCTACAGACTAAGAGTGGGATGCCATTAAAGTTCATGTGCATGCAGTGGCGTAGCCTGGGGGTGGCCGTGGCCCTAGTGTGTGTCACACCTGGCTCCGTCTTCCTAATTTCTATTTCCTGTGTCCCTGCGCTCCCTGAGACTGAAAATGGCGGCCGGCACCCTGTGATTGGGCGATTGGGGTCATGTGCGGCGGCGGGCCTTGCCTGTCTGCGATCATGGGTGGTTGCTCCTGGAGTCCCTCCTCCACCTTGGTGTGAGACACCGCTGTCTTCTACTCCTCTCCTACGGACCGAGTCGAGTCATGTCGCTGGCCCGGGAGGGGGGGGGGGGGGGGGGGGGAGGAGACACAGTCTGAGGAGAGAGAGCAGCCAGCCAGATAGAGAGAAGACGAGCAGTTAAAGTCACCCAGTGTAGTGGACTGGTCAGTGTAGTGGACTGTGTAGTGTAATGGTCAGTGTAGTGTGGTGGACAGTGTGGTGGACAGTGTGGTGGACAGTGTGGTGGACAGTGTGGTGGACAGTGTGGTGGACAGTGTGGTGGTCAGTGTAGTGTGTGTAGTGTAGTGGACTGTGTAGTGTAGTGTAGTGGACTGTGTAGTGTAGTGTAATGGTCAGTGTAGTGTAATGGTCAGTGTAGTGTAATGGTCAGTGTAGTGTAATGGTCAGTGTAGTGTAGTGGACAGTGTAGTGTAGTGGACAGTGTAGTGTAGTGGACTGTGTAGTGTAGTGGACTGTGTAGTGTAGTGGACTGTGTAGTGTAGTGGACTGTGTAGTGTAGTGGACTGTGTAGTGTAGTGGAATGGACTGTGTAGTGGACTGTGTAGTGGAATGGTCAGTGTGGTGGACAGTGTGGTGGTCAGTGTAGTGTGTAGTGTAGTGTAGTGGACTGTGTAGTGTAGTGGACTGTGTAGTGTAGTGGACTGTGTAGTGTAGTGGACTGTGTAGTGTAGTGGACTGTGTAGTGTAGTGGACTGTGTAGTGTAGTGGACTGTGTAGTGTAGTGTAATGGTCAGTGTAGTGTAATGGTCAGTGTAGTGTAATGGTCAGTGTAGTGTAATGGTCAGTGTAGTGTAATGGTCAGTGTAGTGTAATGGACTGTGTAGTGTAGTGGACTGTGTAGTGTAGTGGACTGTGTAGTGTAGTGGACTGTGTAGTGTAGTGGAATGGACTGTGTAGTGGACTGTGTAGTGGAATGGTCAGTGTTGTGGACTGTGTAGTGGACAGGTAGGTCAGTGTAGGAATCAGCAGTGGCGTAACTAGAACCCTCAGGGCCCCGATGCAAGAAACCATGGAGGGCCCCCCCCCCCGACCTCCGGACAAAGCTCTTTACTCCGAGCCCGATGTTGGAACACCAGGGCCCGGTCACAAGTGGGTGGCTGCATATAAAAGGAACCAATTTCTTAATTTTTATATAAAAACACACACACACTATATATTATATAAATGCACATATAAACCAGTGACAGCTGGTGCTCAAAAATTTTAGGGGGGCGCAAGCAAAAAAAAATCAGAAATAAAAACAATTACAGCCACTGTGCCCATCAATTGCTGCCACTGTGCCCATCAATTGCAGCCACTGTGCCCATCAAACGCCACCACTGTAGCATCAAGTGTCGCCACTGTGCCCATCAAATGCTGCCACTGTGCCCATCAAACTCTGCTGCTGTGCCCATCAAATGCTGCCACTGTGAATCCCCACCGCCCGCTCGCACACACACACACACACACACACACACCCACCCCCCCCCCCCCACACACACATGCATGCACCCCACACACACACACACATGCACCCACACACACACACACACACATAAAGACACATACAGTTACAGTAGATAGTCTTATAAAAAAAAAGGCAGACATACCTTCTTCCTGCCGGGTACTGCACTCTAGGGGGAGACAAAGAGCACAGCTCGGCTGACGATCGGGGAGCTCCTCTCAGCCTCCCCTCCTATCAAGGAGTACAAGGGGCCCGGTCGCCATGGCGATCTCACCCCTATAATTTCGCCATGCGCACATCATCGGCGGTATCTCTGGGAGGTACCATTTCACACAAACAGCGGGGGGGGGGGGGACGGTAGTTCTCACATTGTGCATCGCTACTGCTGCCACTTTGCCCATCAAAACGCAGCCACTGTGCCCTCAAAACGCAGCCACTTTGCCCATCAAAACGCAGCCACTTTGCCCATCAAAACGCAGCCACTTTGCCCATCAAAACGCAGCCACTTTGCCCATCAAAACGCAGGAGCGCCATGTTGGCACCTCTTAAGGCTTAGTTTGCACCTATGCAGGTGTGACAGCATGAATGGGCCATTCATTTCAATAGGCTGCCCTACACATGACAAATTGCAGAAAAGAATTGCAAACAGTTTTTTTTTTTTTTTTTAAATTTGCACCACACTGAAACAAGTGGCACTTTTGTTAACATGATGATGGAGGACTGCCCTACCCACCTAATCCAGTATTCCAACTGCCACAGGGCAGTTGGGCAGTGCAAAGGATGCACCCTTTTGCATCCTTTGCTGTGGATCTCCTCCAGCCTCTTTGCATCCACTTCTTGTTTACATGTGCCCATCAAAACGCAGCATTATTGACCACACCATCTGTGTGCTGGCACAACTGTCCAATGGTGACACGATTGATAGATCGGTGGAATTGTCATTTTGTATTTAAAAAAAAAAAAAAAACCTGTTATACTATCTCCTGCCCGCCCCCCCCCCCGCCCCCGCCCACACCACCCCCCCCACCATTCCCCTCCTCTGCTCTTCCAGCAACCACAGGAAATACACCTTACTGTTACCTGCAAGATCACCAGCCGGTGACATGTCTTGGAGCCCCCCCCCTCGCCCTGCACTTACCTTGTCTCAGATGACGGCGGCATCGTGTCCTCCATTTCCTCTTCTGCCCGCTCCTCCTCTCATCCTCTGCTATGATTGGACGCCTGATAGGCGCCCAATCACAGCGCCTGTCGTTTCAGCCAATCAGGGCACAGGTCACACGGACCTGTGCTCCTGATTGGCTAAGGGGCAGTACAATGTTAGCAAACCGAATTCCTTCGGTTTGCTAACATCAGTGCTGAGTGACAAGGAACGCACAGCGTTGCGCCCGCTTGTCACCTTTTTGGACGCCTATTAGCGCCTACAGCGCTAATCAGGTGTTTCCAAAAAACACCCCCACCACTGTAATTCAGGCGCCGGGTGGCTAGTGCCTGTGTTAAAGAGCTGGTTTTGTCTGTGTTACAACCCGCCCTTTCACACAGGCAAAACCAGAACATCAGCACACTGTAAAGCCGCCCTGCAACAGCGAGGCACAATGTGAGAACTATGGTCCACCCCCCGCTGTTAGTGTGAAATGGTACCTCCCACCGAGAGACGCCTCCTATGACGTGCGCCTGGTGATCGGCCAATCAGCTGTTCCGTGCGTCACCAGCACAGGCAGCCAATCAGGTTCAAGCGTGCCAACAGAGCGATAGCATAGCTGAGCTGGAGGAGGCTCAGTGTCAGTGTGCGGATCGCCTCTGCGCTGTCAAGACCTCCTGCAGCTCGCTCCTCCCTCCCTAATATCTCCGCCCCCTCCTCTTCCCCAACCGCTGCTAATATGTCACTGCGCTGTGTGCGGTGTTTATATTCGTCTATTTTATATAGTAGAGACCATGGGCGGGGTACAGTATTGTTGCCAACAGCCTGTAAAGTTTTTTTTTTCATGTCTCTGAAAGCCCATAGATTAAAACCATGACAGTCCCGGCTTGGAACTGCACATGTCCGCAGCCGCCTCTGACCGTCTCCTGTAGCGCGTCGGCATCCACCTCTGACCGTCTCCTGTAGCGTGTCCGCAGCCGCCTCTGACCGTCTCCTGTAGCGTGTCCGCAGCCGCCTCTGACCGTCTCCTGTAGCGTGTCCGCAGCCGCCTCCGACCGTCTCCTGTAGCGCGTCCGCAGTTCGGGTGGCAGGGGGCCTGCCCTTTCCCACACCAGAGGCCTCACACTACCGTGGCCCCCCACCTGGCTGCGCTCATCCGCAGTTCGTGTGGCAAGGGGCCTGCCCTCACCCACACCAGAGGCCTCACACTACCGGGCCCCCCACCTGGCTGCGCTCATCCGCAGTTTGGGTGGCAAGGGGCCCCCCCCCCACCAGGGCCCCCCACCGGGCCCCCCACCTGGCTGCGCTCATCCGCAGTTCGGGTGGCAAGGGGCCTGCCCTCACCCACACCAGGGGCCTCACACCACCGGGCCCCCCACCTGGCTGCGCTCATCCGCAGTTTGGGTGGCAAGGGGCCTGCCCTCACTCACATCAGAGGCCTCACACTACCGTGCCCCCCACCTGGCTGCGCTCATCCACAGTTCGGATGGCAAGGGGTCTGCCCTTACACTACCGGGCCCCCCACCTGGCTGCGCTCATCCGCAGTTCGGGTGGCAAGGGGTCTGCCCTCACTCACACCAGGGGCCTCACACTACCGGGCCCCCCACCTGGCTGCGCTCATCCGCAGTTCGGGTGGCAAGGGGTCTGCCCTCACCCACACCAGAGGCCTCACACCACCTGGCCCCCCACCTGGCTGCGCTCATCCGCAGTTCGGGTGGCAAGGGGCCTGCCCTCACCCACACCAGGGGCCTCACACCACCGGGCCCCCCACCTGGCTGCGCTCATACGCAGTTCGGGTGGCAAGGGGCCTGCCCTCACTCACACCAGAGGCCTCACACCACCGGGCCCCCCACCTGGCTGCGCTCATCCGCAGTTCGGGTGGCAAGGGGCCTGCCCTCACCCACACCAGAGGCCTCACACCACCGGGCCCCCCACCTGGCTGCGCTCATCCGCAGTTCGGGTGGCAAGGGGCCTGCCCTCACCCACACCAGGGGCCTCACACTACCGGGCCCCCCACCTGGCTGCGCTCATCCGCAGTTCGGATGGCAAGGGGCCTGCCCTCACTCACATCAGAGGCCTCACACTACCGGGCCCCCCACCTGGCTGCGCTCATCCGCAGTTCGGGTGGCAAGGGGTCTGCCCTCACACTACCGGGCCCCCCACCTGGCTGCGCTCATCCGCAGTGCGGGTGGCAAGGGGTCTGCCCTCATTCACACCAGGGGCCTCACACTACCGGGCCCCCCACCTGGCTGCGCTCATCCGCAGTTCGGGTGGCAAGGGGTCTGCCCTCACCCACACCAGGGGCCTCACACTACCGGGCCACCCACCTGGCTGCGCTCATCCGCAGTTCGGGGGGCAAGGGTCCTGCCCTCACCCACACCAGAGGCCTCACACCACCGGGCCCCCCACCTGGCTGCGCTCATCCGCAGTTCGGGTGGCAAGGGGCCTGCCCTCACCCACACCAGAGGCCTCACACCACCGGGCCCCCCACCTGGCTGCGCTCATCCGCAGTTCGGGTGGCAAGGGGCCTGCCCTCACTGACACCAGGGGCCTCACACCACCGGGCCCCCCACCTGGCTGCGCTCATCCGCAGTTCGGGTGGCAAGGGTCCTGCCCTCACCCACACCAGAGGCCTCACACCACCGGGCCCCCCACCTGGCTGCGCTCATCCGCAGTTCGGGTGGCAAGGGGTCTGCCCTCACTCACACCAGAGGCCTCACACTACCGGGCCCCCCACCTGGCTGCGCTCATCTGCAGTTCGGGTGGCAAGGGGTCTGCCCTCACTCACACCAGAGGCCTCACACCACCGGGCCCCCCACCTGGCTGCGCTCATCCGCAGTTCGGGTGGCAAGGGGCCTGCCCTCACCCACACCAGAGGCCTCACACCACCGGGCCCCCCACCTGGCTGCGCTCATCCGCAGTTCGGGTGGCAAGGGGCCTGCCCTCACTCACACCAGAGGCCTCACACCACCGGGCCCCCCACCTGGCTGCGCTCATCCGCAGTTCGGGTGGCAAGGGGCCTGCCCTCACCCACACCAGAGGCCTCACACCACCGGGCCCCCCACCTGGCTGCGCTCATCCGCAGTTCGGGTGGCAAGGGGCCTGCCCTCACTGACACCAGGGGCCTCACACCACCGGGCCCCCCACCTGGCTGCGCTCATCCGCAGTTCGGGGGGCAAGGGTCCTGCCCTCACCCACACCAGAGGCCTCACACCACCGGGCCCCCCACCTGGCTGCGCTCATCCGCAGTTCGGGTGGCAAGGGGCCTGCCCTCACCCACACCAGAGGCCTCACACCACCGGGCCCCCTACCTGGCTGCGCTCGCTCATCCGCAGTTCGGGTGGCAAGGGGCCTGCCCTCACTGACACCAGGGGCCTCACACCACCGGGCCCCCCACCTGGCTGCGCTCATCCGCAGTTCGGGGGGAAAGGGTCCTGCCCTCACCCACACCAGAGGCCTCACACTACCGGGCCCCCCACCTGGCTGCGCTCATCCGCAGTTCGGGTGGCAAGGGGTCTGCCCTCACTCACACCAGAGGCCTCACACTACCGGGCCCCCCACCTGGCTGCGCTCATCCGCAGTTCGGGTGGCAAGGGGTCTGCCCTCACTCACACCAGAGGCCTCACACCACCGGGCCCCCCACCTGGCTGCGCTCATCCGCAGTTCGGGTGGCAAGGGGTCTGCCCTCACTCACACCACGGGCCTCGCACTACTGGGCCCCCCACCTGGCTGCGCTCATCCGCAGTTCGGGTGGCAAGGGGTCTGCCCTCACTCACACCAGAGGCCTCACACCACCGGGCCCCCCACCTGGCTGCGCTCATCCGCAGTTCGGGTGGCAAGGGGCCTGCCCTCACTCACACCAGAGGCCTCACACCACCGGGCCCCCCACCTGGCTGCGCTCATCCGCAGTTCGGGTGGCAAGGGGCCTGCCCTCACCCACACCAGAGGCCTCACACCACCGGGCCCCCCACCTGGCTGCGCTCATCCGCAGTTCGGGTGGCAAGGGGCCTGCCCTCACTGACACCAGGGGCCTCACACCACCGGGCCCCCCACCTGGCTGCGCTCATCCGCAGTTCGGGGGGCAAGGGTCCTGCCCTCACCCACACCAGAGGCCTCACACCACCGGGCCCCCCACCTGGCTGCGCTCATCCGCAGTTCGGGTGGCAAGGGGCCTGCCCTCACCCACACCAGAGGCCTCACACCACCGGGCCCCCCACCTGGCTGCGCTCATCCGCAGTTCGGGTGGCAAGGGGCCTGCCCTCACTCACACCAGGGGCCTCACACCACCGGGCCCCCCACCTGGCTGCGCTCATCCGCAGTTCGGGGGGAAAGGGTCCTGCCCTCACCCACACCAGAGGCCTCACACCACCGGGCCCCCCACCTGGCTGCGCTCATCCGCAGTTCGGGTGGCAAGGGTCCTGCCCTCACCCACACCAGAGGCCTCACACCACCGGGCCCCCCACCTGGCTGCGCTCATCCGCAGTTCGGGTGGCAAGGGGCCTGCCCTCACCCACACCAGAGGCCTCACACCACCGGGCCCCCCACCTGGCTGCGCTCATCCGCAGTTCGGGTGGCAAGGGGCCTGCCCTCACTCACACCAGGGGCCTCACACCACCGGGCCCCCCACCTGGCTGCGCTCATCCGCAGTTCGGGTGGCAAGGGGTCTGCCCTCACCCACACCAGAGGCCTCACACCACCGGGCCCCCCACCTGGCTGCGCTCATCCGCAGTTCGGGTGGCAAGGGGTCTGCCCTCACTCACACCAGAGGCCTCACACCACCGGGCCCCCCACCTGGCTGCGCTCATCCGCAGTTCGGGTGGCAAGGGGTCTGCCCTCACTCACACCAGAGGCCTCACACCACCGGGCCCCCCACCTGGCTGCGCTCATCCGCAGTTCGGGTGGCAAGGGGTCTGCCCTCACTCACACCAGGGGCCTCACACTACCGGGCCCCCCACCTGGCTGCGCTCATCCGCAGTTCGGGTGGCAAGGGGTCTGCCCTCACTCACACCAGAGGCCTCACACTACCGGGCCCCCCACCTGGCTGCGCTCATCCGCAGTTCGGGTGGCAAGGGGCCTGCCCTCACCCACACCAGAGGCCTCACACCACCGGGCCCCCCACCTGGCTGCGCTCATCCGCAGTTCGGGTGGCAAGGGGTCTGCCCTCACTCACACCAGAGGCCTCACACTACCGGGCCCCCCACCTGGCTGCGCTCATCCGCAGTTCGGGTGGCAAGGGGTCTGCCCTCACTCACACCAGAGGCCTCACACCACCGGGCCCCCCACCTGGCTGCGCTCATCCGCAGTTCGGGTGGCAAGGGGTCTGCCCTCACTCACACCAGAGGCCTCACACCACCGGGCCCCCCACCTGGCTGCGCTCATCCGCAGTTCGGGTGGCAAGGGGTCTGCCCTCACTCACACCAGAGGCCTCACACCACTGGGCCCCCCACCTGGCTGCGCTCATCCGCAGTTCGGGTGGCAAGGGGTCTGCCCTCACTCACACCAGAGGCCTCACACCACCGGGCCCCCCACCTGGCTGCGCTCATCCGCAGTTCGGGTGGCGAGGGGTCTGCCCTCACTCACACCAGAGGCCTCACACTACCGGGCCCCCCACCTGGCTGCGCTCATCCGCAGTTCGGGTGGCAAGGGGTCTGCCCTCACTCACACCAGAGGCCTCGCACCACTGGGCCCCCCACCTGACTGCGCTCATCCGCAGTTCGGGTGGCAAGGGGCCTGCTTTCACCCACACCAGAGGCCTCACACCACCGGGCCCCCCACCTGGCTGCGCTCATCCGCAGTTCGGGTGGCAAGGGGTCTGCCCTCACTCACACCAGAGGCCTCACACCACCGGGCCCCCCACCTGGCTGCGCTCATCCGCAGTTCGGGTGGCAAGGGGTCTGCCCTCACTCACACCAGAGGCCTCACACTACCGGGCCCCCCACCTGGCTGCGCTCATCCGCAGTTCGGGTGGCAAGGGGCCTCTGCCCTCACTCACACCAGAGGCCTCACACCACCGGGCCCCCCACCTGACTGCGCTCATCCGCAGTTCGGGTGGCAAGGGGCCTGCCTTCACCCACACCAGAGGCCTCACACCACCGGGCCCCCCACCTGGCTGCGCTCATCCGCAGTTCGGGTGGCAAGGGGTCTGCCCTCACTCACACCAGAGGCCTCACACCACCGGGCCCCCCACCTGGCTGCGCTCATCCGCAGTTCGGGTGGCAAGGGGTCTGCCCTCACTCACACCAGAGGCCTCACACCACCGGGCCCCCCACCTGGCTGCGCTCATCCGCAGTTCGGGTGGCAAGGGGTCTGCCCTCACTCACACCAGAGGCCTCACACCACCGGGCCCCCCACCTGGCTGCGCTCATCCGCAGTTCGGGGGGCAAGGGGCCTGCCCTCACCCACACCAGAGGCCTCACACTACCCAGCCCCCCACCTGGCTGCGCTCATCCGCAGTTTGGGTGGCAAGGGGCCTGCCCTCACCCACACCAGAGGCCTCACACCACCCGGCCCACCACCTGGCTGCGCTCATCCGCAGTTCGGGTGGCAAGGGGTCTGCCCTCACTCACACCAGAGGCCTCACACCACCGGGCCCCCCACCTGGCTGCGCTCATCCGCAGTTCGGGTGGCAAGGGGTCTGCCCTCACTCACACCAGAGGCCTCACACCACCGGGCCCCCCACCTGACTGCGCTCATCCGCAGTTCGGGTGGCAAGGGGTCTGCCCTCACTCACACCACCGGGAGGCCTCGCGCCACCGGGCCCCCCACCTGACTGCGCTCATCCGCAGTTCGGGTGGCAAGGGGCCTGCTTTCACCCACACCAGAGGCCTCACACCACCGGGCCCCCCACCTGGCTGCGCTCATCCGCAGTTCGGGTGGCAAGGGGTCTGCCCTCACTCACACCAGAGGCCTCACACTACCGGGCCCCCCACCTGGCTGCGCTCATCCGCAGTTCGGGTGGCAAGGGGTCTGCCCTCACTCACACCAGAGGCCTCACACTACCGGGCCCCCCACCTGGCTGCGCTCATCCGCAGTTCGGGTGGCAAGGGGCCTGCCTTCACCCACACCAGAGGCCTCACACCACCGGGCCCCCCACCTGGCTGCGCTCATCCGCAGTTCGGGTGGCAAGGGGTCTGCCCTCACTCACACCACGGGCCTCGCACCACTGGGCCCCCCACCTGGCTGCGCTCATCCGCAGTTCGGCTGGCAAGGGGTCTGCCCTCACTCACACCAGAGGCCTCACACTACCGGGCCCCCCACCTGGCTGCGCTCATCCGCAGTTCGGGTGGCAAGGGGTCTGCCCTCACTCACACCAGAGGCCTCACACCACCGGGCCCCCCACCTGGCTGCGCTCATCCGCAGTTCGGGTGGCAAGGGGCCTGCCCTCACCCACACCAGGAGCCTCACACCACCGGGCCCCCCACCTGGCTGCGCTCATCCGCAGTTCGGGTGGCAAGGGGCCTGCCCTCACCCACACCAGAGGCCTCACACCACCGGGCCCCCCACCTGGCTGCGCTCATCCGCAGTTCGGGTGGCAAGGGGCCTGCCCTCACTCACACCAGAGGCCTCACACAACCGGGCCCCCCACCTGGCTGCGCTCATCCGCAGTTCGGGTGGCAAGGGGTCTGCCCTCACTCACACCAGGGGCCTCACACTACCGGGCCCCCCACCTGGCTGCGCTCATCCGCAGTTCGGGTGGCAAGGGGTCTGCCCTCACCCACACCAGAGGCCTCACACCACCGGGCCCCCCACCTGGCTGCGCTCATCCGCAGTGCGGGTGGCAAGGGGTCTGCCCTCACTCACACCAGGGGCCTTACAATACCGGGCCCCCCACCTGGCTGCGCTCATCCGCAGTTCGGGTGGCAAGGGGTCTGCCCTCACTCACACCAGAGGCCTCACACCACCGGGCCCCCCACCTGGCTGCGCTCATCCGCAGTTCGGGTGGCAAGGGGCCTGCCCTCACACACACCAGGAGCCTCACACCACCGGGCCCCCCACCTGGCTGCGCTCATCCGCAGTTCGGGTGGCAAGGGGTCTGCCCTCACCCACACCAGAGGCCTCACACCACCGGGCCCCCCACCTGGCTGCGCTCATCCGCAGTTCGGGTGGCAAGGGGCCTGCCCTCACTCACACCAGAGGCCTCACACCACCGGGCCCCCCACCTGGCTGTGCTCATCCGCAGTTCGGGTGGCAAGGGGCCTGCCCTCACTCACACCAGAGGCCTCACACCACCGGGCCCCCCACCTGGCTGCGCTCATCCGCAGTTCGGGTGGCAAGGGGCCTGCCCTCACCCACACCAGAGGCCTCACACTACCGGGCCCCCCACCTGGCTGCGCTCATCCGCAGTTCGGGTGGCAAGGGGTCTGCCCTCACCCACACCAGAGGCCTCACACCACCGGGCCCCCCACCTGGCTGCGCTCATCCGCAGTTTGGGTGGCAAGGGGCCTGCCCTCACCCACACCAGAGGCCTCACACCACCGGGCCCCCCACCTGGCTGCGCTCATCCGCAGTTCGGGTGGCAAGGGGCCTGCCCTCACTCACACCAGAGGCCTCACACCACCGGGCCCCCCACCTGGCTGCGCTCATCCGCAGTTCGGGTGGCAAGGGGTCTGCCCTCACTCACACCAGAGGCCTCACACTACCGGGCCCCCCACCTGGCTGCGCTCATCCGCAGTTCGGGTGGCAAGGGGTCTGCCCTCACTCACACCAGAGGCCTCACACCACCGGGCCCCCCACCTGGCTGCGCTCATCCGCAGTTCGGGTGGCAAGGGGTCTGCCCTCACTCACACCAGAGGCCTCACACCACCGGGCCCCCCACCTGGCTGCGCTCATCCGCAGTTCGGGTGGCAAGGGGTCTGCCCTCACTCACACCAGAGGCCTCACACCACCGGGCCCCCCACCTGGCTGCGCTCATCCGCAGTTCGGGTGGCAAGGGGTCTGCCCTCACTCACACCAGAGGCCTCACACCACCGGGCCCCCCACCTGGCTGCGCTCATCCGCAGTTCGGGTGGCAAGGGGCCTGCCCTCACTCACACCAGAGGCCTCACACCACCGGGCCCCCCACCTGGCTGCGCTCATCCGCAGTTCGGGTGGCAAGGGGTCTGCCCTCACTCACACCAGAGGCCTCACACCACCGGGCCCCCCACCTGGCTGCGCTCATCCGCAGTTCGGGTGGCAAGGGGTCTGCCCTCACTCACACCAGAGGCCTCACACCACCGGGCCCCCCACCTGGCTGCGCTCATCCGCAGTTCGGGTGGCAAGGGGTCTGCCCTCACTCACACCAGAGGCCTCACACTACCGGGCCCCCCACCTGGCTGCGCTCATCCGCAGTTCGGGTGGCAAGGGGTCTGCCCTCACTCACACCAGAGGCCTCACACCACCGGGCCCCCCACCTGGCTGCGCTCATCCGCAGTTCGGGTGGCAAGGGGCCTGCCCTCACCCACACCAGGAGCCTCACACCACCGGGCCCCCCACCTGGCTGCGCTCATCCGCAGTTCGGGTGGCAAGGGGCCTGCCCTCACCCACACCAGAGGCCTCACACCACCAGGCCCCCCACCTGGCTGCGCTCATCCGCAGTTCGGGTGGCAAGGGGCCTGCCCTCACCCACACCAGAGGCCTCACACCACCGGGCCCCCCACCTGGCTGCGCTCATCCGCAGTTCGGGTGGCAAGGGGTCTGCCCTCACTCACACCAGGGGCCTCACACCACCGGCCCCCCACCTGGCTGCGCTCATCCGCAGTTCGGGTGGCAAGGGGTCTGCCCTCACTCACACCAGAGGCCTCACACCACCGGGCCCCCCACCTGGCTGCGCTCATCCGCAGTTCGGGTGGCAAGGGGTCTGCCCTCACTCACACCAGAGGCCTCACACCACCGGGCCCCCCACCTGGCTGCGCTCATCCGCAGTTCGGGTGGCAAGGGGTCTGCCCTCACTCACACCAGAGGCCTCACACCACCGGGCCCCCCACCTGGCTGCGCTCATCCGCAGTTCGGGTGGCAAGGGGTCTGCCCTCACTCACACCAGAGGCCTCACACCACCGGGCCCCCCACCTGGCTGCGCTCATCCGCAGTTCGGGTGGCAAGGGGTCTGCCCTCACCCACACCAGAGGCCTCACACCACCGGGCCCCCCACCTGGCTGCGCTCATCCGCAGTTCGGGTGGCAAGGGGCCTGCCCTCACTCACACCAGAGGCCTCACACTACCGGGCCCCCCCCACCTGGCTGCGCTCATCCGCAGTTCGGGTGGCAAGGGGGGCCCCTCACCCACACCAGAGGCCTCACACTACCGGGCCCCCCACCTGGCTGCGCTCATCCGCAGTTCGGGTGGCAAGGGGTCTGCCCTCACTCACACCAGGGCCTCACACACTACCGGGCCCCCCACCTGGCTGCGCTCATCCGCAGTTCGGGTGGCAAGGGGTCCTGCCCTCACCCACACCAGAGGCCTCGCACCACCGGGCCCCCCACCTGGCTGCGCTCATCCGCAGTTCGGGTGGCAAGGGGCCTGCCCTCACCCACACCAGAGGCCTCACACCCGGGCCCCCCACCTGGCTGCGCTCATCCGCAGTTCGGGTGGCAAGGGGTCTGCCCTCACTCACACCAGAGGCCTCACACTACCGGGCCCCCCACCTGGCTGCGCTCATCCGCAGTTCGGGTGGCAAGGGGTCTGCCCACACACCACCGGGCCCCCCACCGCAGTTCGGGTGGCAAGGGGTCTGCCCTCACACAACCGGGCCCCCCACCTGGCTGCGCTCATCCGCAGTTCGGGTGGCAAGGGGTCTGCCCTCACTCACACCAGAGGCCTCACACTACCGGGCCCCCCACCTGGCTGCGCTCATCCGCAGTTCGGGTGGCAAGGGGTCTGCCCTCACTCACACCAGAGGCCTCACACTACCGGGCCCCCCACCTGGCTGCGCTCATCCGCAGTTCGGGTGGCAAGGGGCCTGCCCTCACCCACACCAGAGGCCTCACCACCGGGCCCCCCACCTGGCTGCGCTCATCCGCAGTTTGGGTGGCAAGGGGTCTGCCCTCACCCACACCAGAGGCCTCACACTACCGGGCCCCCCACCTGGCTGCGCTCATCCGCAGTTCGGGTGGCAAGGGGTCTGCCCTCACTCACACCAGTGGCCTCACACTACCGGGCCCCCCACCTGGCTGCGCTCATCCGCAGTTTGGGTGGCAAGGGGCCTGCCCTCACCCACACCAGAGGCCTCACACTACCGGGACCCCCACCTGGCTGCGCTCATCCGCAGTTCGGGTTGCAAGGGGTCTGCCCTCACACCACCGGGCCCCCCACCTGGCTGCGCTCATCCGCAGTTCGGGTGGCAAGGGGTCTGCCCTCACTCACACCACCGTGCCCCCCACCTGGCTGCGCTCATCCGCAGTGCGGGTGGCAAGGGGTCTGCCCTCACTCACACCAGAGGCCTCACACTACCGGGCCCCCCACCTGGCTGCGCTCATCCGCAGTTCGGGTGGCAAGGGGTCTGCCCTCACTCACACCAGAGGCCTCACACTACCGGGCCCCCCACCTGGCTGCGCTCATCCGCAGTTCGGGGGGCAAGGGGCCTGCCCTCACCCACACCAGAGGCCTCACACTACCGGGCCCCCCACCTGGCTGCGCTCATCCGCAGTTCGGGTGGCAAGGGGTCTGCCCTCACCCACACCAGAGGCCTCACACTACCGGGCCCCCCACCTGGCTGCGCTCATCCGCAGTTCGGGTGGCAAGGGGTCTGCCCTCACCCACACCAGAGGCCTCACACTACCGGGCCCCCCACCTGGCTGCGCTCATCCGCAGTTCTGGGGTGGCAAGGGGCCTGCCCTCACCCACACCAGAGGCCTCACACTACCGGGCCCCCCACCTGGCTGCGCTCATCCGCAGTTCGGGTGGCAAGGGGTCTGCCCTCACTCACACCAGGGGCCTCACACTACCGGGCCCCCCACCTGGCTGCGCTCATCCGCAGTTCGGGTGGCAAGGGGTCTGCCCTCACCCACACCAGAGGCCTGGCACACCACCGGGCCCCCCACCTGGCTGCGCTCATCCGCCCCCCACCTGGCTGCGCTCATCCGCAGTTCGGGTGGCAAGGGGTCTGCCCTCACTCACACCAGAGGCCTCACACTACCGGGCCCCCCACCTGGCTGCGCTCATCCGCAGTTCGGGTGGCAAGGGGTCTGCCCTCACCCACACCAGAGGCCTCACACCACCGGGCCCCCCACCTGGCTGCGCTCATCCGCAGTTCGGGTGGCAAAGGGGTCTGCCCTCACTCACACCACGGGCCTCGCACTACTGGGCCCCCCACCTGGCTGCGCTCATCCGCAGTTTGGGTGGCAAGGGGCCTGCCCTCACCCACACCAGAGGCCTCACACCACCGGGCCCCCCACCTGACTGCGCTCATCCGCAGTTCGGGTGGCAAGGGGCCTGCCCTCACTCACACCAGAGGCCTCACACCACCGGGCCCCCCACCTGGCTGCGCTCATCCGCAGTTCGGGTGGCAAGGGGTCTGCCCTCACTCACACCAGAGGCCTCACACTACCGGGCCCCCCACCTGGCTGCGCTCATCCGCAGTTCGGGTGGCAAAGGGCCTGCCCTCACGCACACCAGAGGCCTCACACTACCGGGCCCCCCACCTGGCTGCGCACATCCGCAGTGCGGGTGGCAAGGGGTCTGCCCTCACTCACACCACGGGCCTCGCACTACTCGGCCCCCCACCTGGCTGCGCTCATCCGCAGTTCGGGTGGCAAGGGGGTCTGCCCTCACTCACACCAGAGGCCTCACACTACCGGGCCACCTTTTCTTCAAGCCAAACCCGAACACTTTAGCAGCATGATTTTCTTTCTTGTGGAGTATACACTATAGGATTGTAAAAAACCTAGGACATCTTTGAGTGCCTTAAGGAGAGTAGTAATGCAGCACGCTAAGTGCGCCACGGTGAGCATTTGCCAGTTTGCATTGGGAGGGGCTGAAAGGGATCTTATTAACCACTTGCCGACCGCCCCATGTATATATACGTCGGCAGAATGGCACGTACAGGCAGAATCACGTACCTGTACGTGACATTCTTCCGGCGGGTGGGGTGTCCGATCGGAACCCCCTCCGCCGGCGGGGACGGTCGGCATCGCTTCAGGAGCGATCCGGGACGAGGGGACGGCCAGTGGTTTCTGGCCACCCCCTCGCGATCGCTCCTGGCGAATGAGAAGCTTCCCCTTCCTGTCTATTGTATAGACAGGAAGGCGGAAGTGATGTCACGCTCGGTGCGCCGGTCTATGTGACCGGAACGCCGAGGAGTGAAGATGTACAGGTTAGTGCACAAACAGTACACTGACACCAGTACACATAGGCACACAAATAACCCCCCTGTCACCCCCAGATCACCCCCCAGATCACCCCCCCCCCCCCCCCCCCCAGTCACAGTGTCACTAATTGCAGTGATCATTTATTTACTGATCACTGCATTTAGTGTCAGTGTGACTGTAATAACTGTCAGGGCAGTTAGTTTTAGGTCCAAGGTAGCCCCCTACCCCCCCCCCCCCCCCTAATAAAGGTTTAACCCCCTGATTGCCCCTAGTTAACCCCTTCACCCCCTTTTGCCAGTGTCACTAAGCGATCGTTTTTCTGATCGCTGCATTAGTGTCGCTAGGTAACCATTTTTTTTTTTTTTATTTTAACCGCCATGTTATATAGGTTCATAAATAGGTTTATAGGTCAGGTACCCCCATATTACAACCTAAATAAAGGTTTTAACCCCCTGATTGCCCCTAGAGTTAACCCTTTCACCAGTGATCACCGTATAACTGTCACTGGTGACGCTGGTTAGCCAGTTAGTTATTTCGTTATTTAGGTTCCCCGTCAGGTTTTTATATAGCGTCAGGTACCCCCATATATTACCTAATAAAGGTTTAACCCCCTGATTGCCCCTAGTTAACCCTTTCACCCCCTTTTGCCAGTGTCACTAAGCGATCGTTGTTCTGATCGCTGCATTCGTGTCGCTAGGTAACCATTTTTTTTTTAGGTTAACCGCCATGTTTATATAGGTTCATAAATAGGTTTATAGGTCAGGTACCCCCATATTACAACCTAAATAAAGGTTTTAACCCCCTGATTGCCCCTAGAGTTAACCCTTTCACCAGTGATCACCGTATAAATGTCACTGGTGACGCTGGTTAGCCAGTTAGTTATTTCGTTATTTAGGTTCCCCGTCAGGTTTTTATATAGCGTCAGGTACCCCCATATATTACCTAATAAAGGTTTAACCCCCTGATTGCCCCTAGTTAACCCTTTCACCCCCTTTTGCCAGTGTCACTAAGCGATTGTTTTTCTGATCGCTGCATTAGTGTCACTGGTGCCGCTAGGTAGCCAGTTTTTTTTTGTATTACTGTTACGGGTGACGCTGGTTAGTTAGCTTGTTTTTTATACTGTCAGGGCACCCGCCATTTATTACCCAATAACGGTTTAACCCCCTGATCGCCCGGCGGGTGATATCAATTAGGTTTTAGGGTCAAATAAGGTCTGCGTCGCCCCAGGTTAGTGCCAGTACCGCAAACACCCACGCGCAAAGCATACACCTCCCTTAGTGGCACAGTATCTGAACAGATCAATATCTGATCTGATCAGATCTATACTAGCGTCCCAGCAGTTTAGGGTTCCAAAAAAACGCATTGTTAGCGGCATCAGCCCAGATACCTGCTAGCACCTGCGTTTCCCCCCTCCGCCCAGCCCACCCAAGTGCAGTATCGATCGATCACTGTCACTTACAAAACACTAAGCACACATAACTGCAGCGTTCGCAGAGTCAGGCCTGATCCCTGCGATCGCTAACATTTTTTTTGTGGTAGCGTTTTGATTCAGTCGCTAACAGTCAGGAGCTTTTTTACCTGTGAATCTCAAAAAAATAAAAAAAAAAAAAAAATAGTTGTCGTTTTATTGTTCTCTCTCTCTCTCTCTCTATTCTCGCTCTTTTTTTACTCCATTCTATTCTGCAATGTTTTATTATGTTTTATCATGCTTGCTTTTCAGGTATGTAATTTTGTTTACTGTGTTTTAGTGTTAAGCATTTTTTTGTTTTCAGGTGCGCCATTCAGTTGCAGCGCGGATTTATTTATCTTGACAGCAACAGCGTTTGCTCCCACGATACATAACGTCGCGACTCCAACGCTGTAGGAGGTGATTTCACCACCACAGTTAAAAAAAAAGCATATGTGCCGAAGCATGGGGGCAGCAGGGGGGGGGGGGGGGAGGAGCGATTGGCTCCTAATGCCACGTACATACGGTCGAAATTCCGACCGTGTGTACACGGCATAACTTTTGCGGGAGGATGCCCCCATGCATCGGCATATATAAATGGTGCATGTATGCCCATCATTAGAAGTGGGTGGATGAAGGGAGGTATTCTAATGGTGGGCATACCCACCAATCAATCTCTTTTTTTCGTTCAGCCAAGAGGCTGCATGAAAAAAAAAAAGATTACAATATATGTCCAGTATGTTGCTGGACTTTGAATGGTTATACCAGAATGATGCCTGCAGGTTTAGGTATCATCTTGGTATCATTCTTTTCAGCCAGTGATCGGCTTTCATGTAAAAGCAATTCTAGCGGGTAATTAGCCTCTAGACTGCTTTTACAAGCAGTGGGAGGGAATGTCCCCCCTCCCGGATATAAACCGCGCCATTGGGAAATTGGGAAAGCATTTTATCACACCAATCTTGGTGTGGTCAGATGCTTTGAGGGCAGAGGAAAGATCTAGGGTCTAATAGACCCCAATTTTTTCAAAAAAAGAGTACCTGTCACTGCCTATTGCTATCATAGGGGATATTTACATTCCCTGAGATAACAATAAAAATCATAACAAAGAAAAAAAAATGGAAGGAACAGTTTAAAAATAAAATAAAAAAGCTAAATAAATAAAAAAAAAAAAAAAAAAAAAAAAAAAAAAAAAGCAACCCTGCCCCCCCTTCTCTTGCGCAAAGGCGTACACAAGCGTTGGTCTGGCGTCATATGTAAACAGCAATTGCACCATGCATGTGAGGTATCACCGCGAAGGTCAGATCGAGGGCAGTAATTTTAGCAGTAGACCTCCTCCGTGAATCTAATATGGTATCATGTAAAGGCTTTTAAAGGCTTTTAAAAATGTATGTAGTTTGTCGCCACTGCGTGTTTGTGCGCAATTTTAAAGCATGTCGTGTTTGGTATCCATGTACTGGGCCTAAGATCATATTTTTTATTTCATCAAAAATTTGAGCAATATAGTGTGTTTTAGTGCATTAAAATAAAAAAAAGTGTATTTTTTCCACAAAAAATGCGTTTGAAAAATCGCTGCGCAAATACTGTGTGGAAAAAAAAAAAATGCAACACCCACCATTTTAATCTGTAGGGCCTTTGCTTTAACAATATATATAGTGTTTGGGGGTTCAACGTAATTTTCTTCCAAAAAAAAAAAATATGTTTTCATGTAAACAAAAAGTGTCAGAAAGGGCTTTGTCTTCAAGTGGTTAGAAGAGTGGGTGACGTGTGACATAGGCTTCTAAATGTTGTGCATAAAATGCCAGGACAGTTCAAACCCCCCCCCCCCCCAAATGACCCCATTTTGGAAAGTAGACACCCCAAGCTATTTGCTGAGAGCAATGTTGAGCCCATTAAATATTTATTTTTTTTGTCCCAAGAGATTGAATAATGAAAAAAAAAAAAAAATATATATATTTTTTTTTTTAAAAAGTTGTCACTAAATGATATATTGCTCAAACATGTCATGGGCATATGTGGAAATACACCCCAAAATACATTCTGTTGCTTCTCCTGAGTACGGGGATACCACATGTGTGGGACTTTTTGGGAGCCTAGCTGCGTACGGAACCCCAAAAACCAAGCACCGCCTTCAGGCTTTCTAAGGGAGTAATTTTTTTATTTCACTTCTCACTGCCAATCACAGTTTCGGAGGCCATGGAATGCCCAGATGGCATAAAACCCCCCAAAATGACCCCATTTTGGAAAGTAGACACCCCAAGCTATTTGCTGAGAGGTATGGTGAGTATTTTGCAGATGTCGCTTTTTGTCACAAAGTTTTGAAAATTGAAAAAAAAAAAAAAAAAAAATTTTTTTTTCTTTACTTTCTTCATTTTCAAAAACAAATGAGAGCTGTAAAATACTCACCATGCCTCTCATCAAATAGCTTGGGGTGTCTACTTTCCAAAATGGGGTCATTTGGGGGGGTTTTGTGCTATTTTGGCATTTTATGGCCTTCGAAACTGTGATAGGTAGTGAGGAGTGAAATCAAAAATTTGCACCCTTAGAAATCCTGAAGGCGGTGCTTGGGTTTCGGGGCCCCGTACGCAGCTAGGCTCCCAAAAAGTCCCACGCATGTGGTATCCCCATACTCAGGAGAAGCAGCAAAATTTATTTTGGGGTGCAATTCCACATATAACTATGGCATGTGTGAGCAATATATCATTTAGTGACAACTTTTTGAAAAAAAAAAAAAATTTTTTTTTTTTTTGTCTTTATTCAATCACTTGGGACTAAAAAAAAAAAATATTCAATGGGCTCAACATGCCTCTCACCAAATAGCTTGGGGTGTCTACTTTCCAAAATGGGGTCATTTGGGGGGGTTTTGTACTTCTCTGCCATTTTAGCACCTCAAGAAATGAAATAGGCAGTCATAAATTAAAAGCGGTGTAAATTCCAGAAAATGTACTCTAGTTTGTAGACGCTATAACTTTTGCGCAAACCAATAAATATACGCTTATTGGCATTTTTTTTACTAAAGACATGTGGCTGAATACATTTTGGCCCAAATGTTTGACTAAAATTGAGTTTATTCGATTTTTCTTATAACAAAAAGTAGAAAATCTATTTTTTTTTCAAAATTTTCGCTCTTTTTTTTTTTTTTTTTTTTTTTATATCGCAAAAAAAAAAAATCACAGAGGCAATCAAATACCATCAAAAGAAAGCTCTATTTGTGGGAAGAAAAGGACGCAAATTTCGTTTGGTTACAAAATTGCATGACCGCGCAATTACCAGTTAAAGTAGTGCAGTGCGAAATTGAAAAAAGACCTCTGGTCCTTAAGCTGACAATTGGTCCGGGGCTGAAGTGGTTAAATAAAACAAAAGCATTCTTGTACCCATAAAATATGATTAAATTAATAAAACAAATGTCACTGTAAAAATATGAATTAGCCTAAATTAAAAACGGACAGTGTTAGTCAGTAGGACAAGTGGACAGTGTTAGTAGAGCAGTCGTTGGTGTCAGGAAAGCAGATGACGGTGTTAGTAGTGCAGTGGATGGTGTCAGTAGGGCAGGGGATGGTGTCAGTAGGTAGGCGGATGGTGTCAGTAGAGCAGCGGACGGTGTCAGTGGAGCAGCGGGCGTGTCAGTGGGGCAGCGGACGGTGTCAGTAGGGCAGCGGTGGTGTCAGTAGAGCAGTGGACGGTGTCAGTGGGGCAGTGGACGGTGTCAGTGGACAGTGTCAGTAGGGCAGGGGATGGTGTCAGTAGGTAGGTGGATGGTGCCAGTAGAGCAGCGGACGGTGTCAGTGGAGCAGCGAGCGTGTCAGTGGGGCAGCGGATGGTGTCAGTAGGGCAGCGGTGGTGTCAGTAGAGCAGTGGACGGTGTCAGTGGGACAGTGTCAGTAGGGCAGGGGATGGTGTCAGTAGGGCAGGGGACGGTGTCAGTAGAGCAGTGGATGGTGTCAGTAGGGCAGTGGACGGTGTCAGTAGGGCAGTGGACGGTGTCAGTAGAGCAGTGGACGGTGTCAGTCGTGCAGTGGACGGTGTCAGTAGAGCAGTGGATGGTGTCAGTCGTGCAGTGTATGGTGTCAGTAGGGCAGTGGACGGTGTCAGTAGGGCAGTGGACGGTGTCAGTAGGGTAGTGGATCGTGTCAGTAGGGCAGTGGACGGTGTCAGTAGGGCAGTGGACGGTGTCAGTAGGCAGTGGACGGTGTCAGTGGGCAGTGGCAGTAGGGCAGTGGACGGTGTCAGTGGCAGTGGATGGTGTCAGTCGTGCAGAGGACGGTGTCAGTAGGGCAGAGGACGGTGTCAGTAGGGCAGTGGACGTGTCAGTAGGGCAGTTGTGCAGTGGACGGTGTCAGTAGGGACGTGGACGGTGTCAGTAGGGCAGTGGACGGTGTCAGTAGTGCAGTGGACGGTGTCAGTCAGTTGTGCAGGGGACGTTGTCAGTAGGGCACTGGACGGTGTCAGTGGATGGTGTCAGTGGACGGTGTCAGTAGAGCAGTGGACGGTGTCAGTAGGGCAGAGGACGGTGTCAGTAGAGCAGTGGATGGTGTCAGTCAGAGGGCAGTGGATGGTGTCAGTCGTGCAGGGGACGGTGTCAGTAGAGCAGGGCAGCGGGAGGTGTCAGTAGGGCAGCGGACGGTGTCAGTAGGGCAGTGGACGGTGTCAGTGGACGGTGTCAGTAGGGCAGTGGATGGTGTCAGTAGTGCAGTGGACGGTGTCAGTAGGGCAGTGGACGGTGTCAGTAGGGCAGTGGACGGTGTCAGTAGGGCAGTGGACGGTGTCAGTAGGGCAGTGGACGGTGTCAGTAGGGCAGTGGACGGTGTCAGTAGGGCAGTGGACGGTGTCAGTAGGGCAGTGGACGGTGTCAGTAGGGCAGTGGACGGTGTCAGTAGGGCAGTGGACGGTGTCAGTAGGGCAGTGGACGGTGTCAGTAGGGCAGTGGACGGTGTCAGTAGGGCAGTGGACGGTGTCAGTAGGGCAGTGGACGGTGTCAGTAGGGCAGTGGACGGTGTCAGTAGGGCAGTGGACGGTGTCAGTAGGGCAGTGGACGGTGTCAGTAGGGCAGTGGACGGTGTCAGTAGGGCAGTGGACGGTGTCAGTAGGGCAGTGGACGGTGTCAGTAGGGCAGTGGACGGTGTCAGTAGTGCAGTGGACGGTGTCAGTAGGGCAGGGGACGGTGTCAGTAGGGCAGTGGAAGGTGTCAGTAGGGCAGTGGACGGTGTCAGTAGGGCAGTGGACGGTGTCAGTAGGGCAGTGGACGGTGTCAGTAGGGCAGTGGACGGTGTCAGTAGGGCAGTGGACGGTGTCAGTAGGGCAGTGGACGGTGTCAGTAGGGCAGTGGACGGTGTCAGTAGTGCAGTGGACGGTGTCAGTAGGGCAGTGGACGGTGTCAGTAGGGCAGTGGACGGTGTCAGTAGGGCAGTGGATGGTGTCAGTCGTGCAGTGGACGGTGTCAGTAGGGCAGTGGACGGTGTCAGTAGGGCAGTGGACGGTGTCAGTAGGGCAGTGGACGGTGTCAGTAGTGCAGGGGACGGTGTCAGTAGGGCAGTGGACGGTGTCAGTAGGGCAGTGGACGGTGTCAGTAGGGCAGTGGACGGTGTCAGTAGGGCAGTGGACGGTGTCAGTAGGGCAGTGGACGGTGTCAGTAGGGCAGTGGACTGTGTCAGTAGTGCAGGGGACGGTGTCAGTAGGGCAGTGGACGGTGTCAGTAGGGCAGTGGACGGTGTCAGTAGGGCAGTGGACGGTGTCAGTAGGGCAGTGGACGCTGTCAGTAGGGCAGTGGACGGTGTCAGTAGTGCAGGGGACGGTGTCAGTAGGGCAGTGGACGGTGTCAGTAGGGCAGTGGACGGTGTCAGTAGGGCAGTGGACGGTGTCAGTAGGGCAGTGGACGGTGTCAGTCGTGCAGGGGACGGTGTCAGTAGGGCAGTGGACGGTGTCAGTAGGGCAGTGGACGGTGTCAGTAGAGTAGTGGACGGTGTCAGTAGGGCAGTGGACGGTGTCAGTAGTGGCAGTGGACGGTGTCAGTCGTGCAGGGGACGGTGTCAGTAGGGCAGTGGAGGGTGTCAGTAGGGCAGTGGACGGTGTCAGTAGGGCAGTGGACGGTGTCAGTAGGGCAGTGGACGGTGTCAGTAGTGCAGTGGACGGTGTCAGTAGGGCAGTGGAGGGTGTCAGTAGGGCAGTGGACGGTGTCAGTAGGGCAGTGGACGGTGTCAGTAGGGCAGTGGACGGTGTCAGTAGAGCAGTGCATGGTGTCAGTAGTGCAGGGGACGGTGTCAGTAGGGCAGTGGACGGTGTCAGTAGGGCAGTGGAGGGTGTCAGTAGAGCAGTGCACGGTGTCAGTAGTGCAGTGGACGGTGTCAGTAGGGCAGTGGATGGTGTCAGTAGGGCAGTGTCAGTAGGGCGGTGTCAGTAGGGCAGAGGACGGTGTCAGTAGGGCAGTGGACGGTGTCAGTAGGGCAGAGGACGGTGTCAGTAGGGCAGTGGAGGGTGTCAGTAGTTTTTTTTATTTATACATCTCTTTACAAATTTATTTATTTTTTTTGTGTCGGGCAATGGATGGTGTCAGTCAAGCGGCAGTTTGGCCAATCGTCCTCGCTATTAGCAGGAGGCCTCCCCCCCCCCCCATCGATACCCGGTCATGGTCGCTTAGGAGGCGCTTTAGGTCGGATCATCTTCGTGCTGGATGGGTATCGTATGTTTATTCGTTTCTCCATGGCAGCCTGTGTGTATTATGTGTGTGTCTCTGTCTTCCTGGTATGGCGGCTGGAGCGCATCTGCGTTCCAGTCCGCCGCTGCTCGTTCCTACTGCGCGTGCGCACGGCCTCGATCCAGATCGAGGCTTGGTTTGCGCCTGCGCGGTTCGACGGGTCAGCGGTGGCCGCGCAAACAGACCAATGATAGCTCACTTTTGAGACAGAGAAAGGGACTGAGGGTGGATTCTCCAGTTCCTTTCTCTGAAGCATAATAAACATAGTAAATTGGAAGACATTTACTGTGTGTATCTGATTCCCTCAATCTGTGACTGGTCCCCTGCAGTTTCTGTGAAAGTTGTGACTGGTCGCACTCCACCATCCTCATTGTACCATACAGGGTGAATGTCCCTGTATGGTATGTAATGATGCTGAGTCTTTGGGTGGTGGAGGAGAACAGTGCAGCTGGCTGGAGCATGGTAACATATAAGTGAAAGTGGTTATTTCCCCCCAGCACTGCAAGGGTGGACTTTTTCACTTTCCTGGAGTAGGGCTGTATTCTGGCACCATGTCTCTTGCTGTTTATGCTCAAATGTTTAACTATGTCAGGAACATATTGGGACTTTTCAGGTTCTACATAGAAGTATTCCACATTATCAAAAATAATAATTTTTAATAAAATATAGTGTGTATGTGGAATACATCTATGTGGAGCCTGGAAAGATTTTTACTTTGGCTTTCAGTAAACGTGCACTGCAAGGCGCACAACAGGTTTACAGCACAGAATTATTCAGTTTTGAAGGCAGAACAGGGGGACTCACAGGAGGAGAAGCAGTCTGGCATCCTTCTTCTTATCTTCATTCTGCTCTGGGGTGGGCAGGAAGCAGTGATCGGGCTGCAGTCAGTGTAGGGTTGTCTGGCTTGCTCCACCCACCTGTAGAGGAGCTTTGTTACATCCCAGATCCAGCCTGAGAGGAACCTGTGCCCGGGAGAATGTGTGTTTCTCCTGTATGGAAAGGGGTGTGCTGCTGCCAATAAGGAGAAGACGACTGACAACAGATATGGGTGCATCCTCCTCACTGATTTTGGGCAGGCTTTATTACCAACAGAGACTGAGGCACAGCGTGATGTTGCAGTCTCTTGTACACAGATTCTTCAGCTGCCTCCCCCTTGTCCGGGCTTGCCCGCAGCTCCCTCCTGCATACAATCAGTGGCAGGCAGTGCGGGTGCACTGTACTGAGTAGCAAGGCCAGGCTAAGTCCCCAGCTGAAGTCCGGACCCCCCTGCACTCCCTGCACAGCTAGGAGTGAGACAGCGGAGGAGGGGAGAAACACATCATCCACCGAGCAGACTTGTCACTCTCGGTACAGTCCGACCTGAATGATGTGTCCGGTTCTGGTGTAGATGAAAACCCGTACACATCATTCAAAAACCGGAGTGTCCGGGAGAAACCCGTACAGGTGGCAACCCTACTTCCCCTGCTGCGAGCTTTATGCGGCGATAGTGCAAACCCAGCCTAGTTCACCTTTGGGAACATGGTACACCTGATTTTAGGGTGGAACATGTTGTTCCCAGTGCTGCTGCAGCTGCTGACCACCCCCCCCCCCTCCTCCTACCCCCTCCTTGTGACAGCAGTACAGGGAGAAGTTCCCCATACTAGCGGTCTGTTTGAAAACAACGTCATTCCTACACAGAGCTCTATGTGTCTGAATTAACTACAAACCCTGTGGTAGATCATTGAGTCTTACCTGTAGGGGATGTACAGGTAAGCAGATAACACTGATAGTGGGCAGGAGACCTGCATGGCATCAGCAATCTGGTGATCGCTGGTGCAATGCTTTACAGGCTCCTGCTACAAAAAATAATAAATGTACATTTTTTTCCCTGCAAAAAAAAATGGGCATTCATAATTTTTTTTTAAAAAAAGTGAACTTATCCTTTAAAGAGGAAGTTAACCCTCCCAAAAAAATAAAAATAAACCCTTTGCAAGGCAAAGGCATAATGAGCTAGTATGCGAGTGACTTCCGGGTCTCGCGGCTCCGGTGGTGTGATTGGCCATGCGCACGGGACCCGCCACTAGCGGCATATCGCCGTTAGCAGCGGCGTGCTTAGTGCACCGCTGTCTGCGGCGCATGTCTTTTTGCACATTGTACACATTTTGCACATTGTACATTAGCACGGCAAAGCTGGCCATACACTGATCAAAATTCAGCTGGTTCAGCATGGACTGGCTAAATTTCAATCAGTGTGTGTGGCCATCCCTATTCAACAGAGGCTGATTGTTTGATCGACTTCGATCGAAGGGACATGTTGGAATATTGCAGCTGACTGGAGCTGCTGTCAGACTACAATGTCCCGGCGAGGGGGAACTCCTCCATCCACCTAGTGTGTGGACTGAGGATGTTTGGCCAGCTTAACCACTTTCAGACCGGACCATTTTGCTGGCTTAAGACCAGACCACTTTTTTGCGATTCGGCACTGCGTCGCTTTAACTGACAATTGCGCGGTCGTGCGACGTGGCTCCAAAACAAAATTGACGTCCTTTTTTTTCCCACAAATAGAGCTTTCTTTTGGAAGTATTTGATCGGCCCTGCGGTTTTTATTTTTTGCGCTAAAAACAAAAAAAAAAGAGCAACAATTTTGAAAAAAAAAAAAAAACATTATTTTTTACTTTTTGCTATAATATCCCCCAAAAATATATAAAAAACATATTTTTTCCTCAGTTTCGGCCGATACGTATTCTTCTATATATTTTTGTTAAAAAAAATAATAAAATCGCAATCAGTGATTAGTGATTGGTTTGCGCAGAAGTTATAGCGTTTACAAAATAGGGGATAGTTTTATAGCATTTTTATTAAAAAAAAATGTTTAATAGTAATGGCGGCGATCAGCGATTTTTATTGTGACTGCGACATTATGGAGGACACATCGGCCATTTTTGGGACCATTGTCATTTATACAGCAATCAGTGCTATTTAAATGCACTGATTCCTGTGTAAATGACACTGGCAGTGAAGGGGTTAACCACTAGATGGCAGTGTAGGGGTTATATGTTCCTAGAGGCGTGTTTCTAACTGTGGGGGGGGGGGGGCATGGCTGTGAGCTAGCGAATGCTGATCTCTGCTCCAATCAAAGGGAGCAGAGATCGGCGTCACTAGTTGCTAGGCAGAACGGGGAGACGCTGTTTATTTCCGCATCTCCCCGTTCAGCCTTCCCGTGAGACGATCGCGGGTATCCCCGCGGCAATCGAGTCTGCGGGACCCGCAACTGGACTCACGGGGGTCCCGACCGCTCGATGGCACGGTGGCATCTTAAAGGGGACGTACCTGTACGCCCTTATGCCTGTCCGTGCCATTCTGTTGACGTACATCGTCGTGTGCCGGTCGGGAAGCGGTTAAAGAGGATGTAAACCCACTCTGCAGGCTTGTGCCTATAATAAGGCTTACCTGTAGGTACTATGAATATCTCCTAAACTTTCAGTTTAGGAGATATTCGCACTTCATGCAGCCAGTTATGTCATCGGCGCATGCCCTCTGAAGGGATGGTATACCTGTGCCGTCCCTTCAGAGCTCTGTGCTGCGGTCCATGACTGCACATGCGCGGAAGTGCCGTTATCATGGCGCAGCGAATCAGACGGCCGGAGGACGCAAACCCGGAAGGAAGACCAGGTGAAGATGGAATTGTCTGTCAAAGCTGACAGCAGGGCAGTTCAGGGCTTTGTTCTAAAGGTAAGTATTTCATAAGGTGCTCGTATATTATGTCTTTACTTTGCAGGGTTTAAAAGAAAAAAAAAAAAGAAGAAGAAGAAAATTGGGCATGGTTTACTTCCTCTTTAAGGCCTTCTTATAACAGAAGGTGTTTAGCTGGGCTGTGTGATGGAATGAGATATGTGAACACCTTTTGCATTAGGTAAGCCCTATGCCCCGTACACACGAGCGGAATTTCTGTCAGAAAAATCTTGGATTGTTTTTCTGATGGAATTTCCAATCAAGCTTGCATACACACAGTCACACAAAAGTTCTCGGAAATTTTGACCGTCAAGAACGCGGTGACGTACAACACTAAGACGAGCCGAGAAAATGAAGTTCAATGCTTCCGAGCATGCGTCAAATTGTTTCCGAGCATGCGTAGGAATTTTGCGCGTCAGGATTGCTACAGACGATCGGAATTTCCGAACTAAACTTTTTCCATCGAAAAAATAGAGAACCTGCTCTCAATCTTTTGCTGGTGGAAATTCCACCAGCAAAAGTCCGATGGAGCATACACATGGTCAGAATTTTCGACCAAAGGCTCACATGGGACTTTTGCTGGCGAAATTTCAGATCGTATGTACAGAGCATTACTGTGCTAACACATTGATTTGGTTGGAGGGCATTGTGACGCCGACTTGTTGGGCCCTGAGCCCTACTCCACAGAAGTTATGGTTTCCATACACTGCACTGATGATGGCCATATAGCCTAAAACCTTGCACTATAATAGACTATACAAGAACAGTTCTGGATGTGCAACTGGCCAGAGGGACAAAAAGTAATAATTTGTATGGCCCCCACTGCCCTGAAATGACTAATAATCCGCTTATTTTGAGACGTGTGATGGAATGAAACATATGAATACCTTCTGTTTTAGGAAGACCTTACGGTGTACCCATTGGAAAGACGTCCACTCTCTTCCTGTCCTGGTAACACATTTTTGGCTGAAGTTCAACCAGATTTAAGAAAAAAAATTGATAAAAATTTTACAAAGATTTCCAGAGTTGTTTGAGATCCTTACCTTTTCTTTATTGAAAGAAATTTCTGTTTCACAATGTTATTTCTGATACAATCATTAATGGGACACATTATAACCACCGGGGAAAATATCAGTGCGGTAATGAGAAAAGCTGCAGGATTTGCATCTTTCGTAAAGAATTAGCCTTAGCCCACGTTCACATCGGGCCGATTTGATATGTCAAAATCGCATGCTAAATTGGTGGCTATTGCCAAGAATGGCACCGTCTGAATCAGTGCGACAACGACGTTGCGGCGCTGCACCGATTCCCAAAAGTAGTTCCTGTACAACTTTTGGCGACTTTGGGGGCGATTTGACTAGACATCTGTGCATGATCCCGCACAGATGTGTCAAGTCGCCCCAGAAGTCAGACTGCTTTGCTAGTTTGAAATCGTGCGAGTTCAGTTGATCTCGCATGATTTCAAACTCGCATTACTGTGAACCTGGGCTCAGGGCCAGTTCACACCATAGAAATGCCTTCCGGATGCATTTCTGCATGCGTGTTTCCAGTGCGGTGTGATGCTTTCCAGTGCATTTTTCCTCTCTTTTTTTCTCTGTTTTTTTCTTTTTTCACCTGTTTTTTAGGTAGCTTAGACAATGAGGAATGCCTCCACTTCTTTGCAAACCGACTTTGGGGCCCCATATCTCGGGGCCACTTATTGCTAGGAACCCAGAATTTGGTGTACAAACACAGTGGAAATAGCACTACAACATATCCACATTTTGGGTTCCTAGCACCAAGTGGCCCTGAGATATGGGGCCTCAAAGTCGGGTCGCAAAATGTCATGCAAATTTCTGCATTTTTCAAACCGATTTTGGGGCCCCATATCTCGGGGCCACTTGTTGCTAGGAACCCAACATTTGGTGTACAAACACAGTGGAAATAGCACTACAACATATCCACATTTTGGGTTCATAGCACCAAGTGGCCCCGAGATATGGGGCCTCAAAGTCGGGTCGCAAAAGGTCATGCAAATTTCTGCATTTTGCAAACCGATTTTGGGGCCCCATATCTCGGGGCCACTTGTTGATAGGAACCCACAATTTGGTGTACAAACACAGTGGAAATAGCACTATAACATATCCACATTTTGGGTTCCTAGCACCAAGTGGCCCTGAGATATGGGGCCTCAAAGTCGGGTCGCAAAATGTCATGCAAATTTCTGCATTTTTCAAACCGATTTTGGGGCCCCATATCTCGGGGCCACTTGTTGCTAGGAACCCAACATTTGGTGTACAAACACAGTGGAAATAGCACTACAACATATCCACATTTTGGGTTCATAGCACCAAGTGGCCCCGAGATATGGGGCCTCAAAGTCGGGTCGCAAAAGGTCATGCAAATTTCTGCATTTTGCAAACCGATTTTGGGGCCCCATATCTCGGGGCCACTTGTTGCTAGGAACCCAAAATTTGGTGAACAAACACAGTGGAAATAGCACTAAAACATATCCACATTTTGGGTTCCTAGCACCAAGTGGCCCTGAGATATGGGGCCTCAAATTTGGGTCGCAATATGTCATGCACTTTTATGCATTTTCCAAACCAAATTTGGGGCCCCATATCTTGGGGCCACTTCTTGCTAGGAACTCCATATTCGGTGTACAAACACAGTGGAAATAGCACTATATGGTAGTGCTATTTCCACTGTGTTTTCACCCCAAATTTTGGGTTCCTAGCACCAAGTGGCCACCAGATACGTGGCCCCAAAGTCAGTCCACTGTGTCCATCTGCAGCAATGTCATTTCAAGGGGCCATTAGGGTTAGCTTTTATGGTTAGCAGTTAGGGTTAGGGGTTAGGGGATAGGGTTAGGATAAGCGGTTAGGGTTAGTGGTTGTGATTTGGGCTAGGGATAGGGTTAGGGTTATTGTTTAGGATTAGGGGTAGGTTTAGGGTTAGCGGATATGGTTACGATTCGGTATATTTTTAAAAATCATTAAAAAATATAATACTACCATATACAGCTGCAAAAGAATAAATTATATTAATCAATTCATATTTCAAGATAAAAAAAATATAAATATAAATTAACAAATAAATTGAAATATATTATAAAAAATAAAATAAACATATTTGCTTTTTAAAGAAAACTATTTGAAAATAAGACGAAAATTATAAAAAACAAAAAGTTTAACATATACAAATTGAAAAACAAATAATAAATATTTTAATATTTTTTTAAAATTAAATATAAATTAATAAAAAAATTGCCATTATTGTTAGATAATTGAATAAATTTTATTAACGTTTAAATTTGCTTCAAATAGACAATTAAAAAAAAAATAAAGGACAGAGAAAAAAAATTCATCTGTACATCTATAGTTATATATTTTATAAATATATGCACATACCTGATCGTCACCAACAGACGTTCCTCTGGTGACACACAGTTTCTCATATTGGTGTCCATGCTTGTCAAGCCGGGTCATACTTTGTCCAAGAGCAGATCAAATGTGACAATGGACATACGGGTAAAATTAAAAAAACTTGTCGGGGTAGGAACGCAGCTGTACATACATCTTTGTGAAATATCCAACAGACATTCGCTGTGCCATCAACGGATGGGTCCAATATCGACGAGCTCTGACTCTGGACCGCTCACGCAATTTGCGACGACGTTGCTGCTTCATCAAGAGCAACATGAGGAGCATTTCCTGACATATATTTAATATGGGATCCATTTCCAAAAAAAATGCTTTCAGCAGAGTTTGCATTTGCGTCTCATGTGCATGGGGCCTTACATGTGACATGTGCGTTTTTGATGCATTTTACTGTGTTCAAGTACAATTCAGTGCAGAAAAACTGCAGCATGTTCTGCTTTTATTTCTGGAACTAGAACGGAGTGGAACTGACTGCACTGGTGTGCACTATGCCATTGGAAACCATATAACCTACTAGCCATGCATTTGATGAAAAAAAAAAAAGGCACTGAACTGCATGAAAGAAAAAAACAGAGAAAATTCCCAGTTCAACTCACCAACCAGTCTATCAACCGAATTAACCTGTCCAACAGTAAGCGCTAAAAACAGGGGTTTAGTTAGCACAGATTTCCAAATGCATGCGTAAGCTGCAAGGCCTCTTCATGGCACCCTGTATCACTAAGGCTGGATTCACACCTGTGCATTTTTAGTGCTTTTTGCATTTTGCAGATTTGCACTACAGAACGTGTTTCATAGGAAACCATGTTAAATGGACTGTAGTGCAAATCTGCAAAATGCAAAAATGCATAGGTGTGAATCCAACCTTACAGTCCTAACCTTTCTAAATTTGTGTGAACCAGCCCTAGAGAGTATCTAGTTAGGATAAAACTCCTGCAGGGGATGCCTTACATTTGGTATCCTTCTGGGGAAAAGCAGCAAGCAAGAATAAAGTGATATAACAAAACTGTTGGTGCCATAAAAATCCTGTACAATAGTCATAATTTGCAACTAATGAAACTGCTGAGGTTCATTGGGAATGTGTTCTTGGCATCTATAGGTGTCATTACATCACAGTGTTACTCCCTTAAAATATTTCCCCTACCTGATTGGATTATATAAGGCAATAGAACAAATTGGTAATTTGATTCGATTTGGTACAGTCCAATTGTTCCATATAGCGTTTTTTCAAAGCATTTTTTTGCTGGAATTACAGCTCTGCTAATATTATTAGTATTTTTTATGTTATATGTATTAACCACTTACCCACTGGGCACTTAAACCCCCTTCCTAACCAGACCAATTTTCAGGTTTCAGTGCTCTCACATTTTGAGTGACAATTACTCATTCAACACTGTACCCTTATGACATGTTTGTCCTTTATTTCACACAAATAGAGCTTTCTTTTGGTGGTATTTAATCACCGTTGGGTTTTTTATTTTTTTTGCGCTATAAATGAAAAAAAGACCAAAAATTCAGTAAAATGTTTTTTATTTTTCTTAGTTTCTGTTATAAAAATTAGCAAATTAGTAAAATTAAAAAAAAAAAAATTTGTAATTTCTCTTCATAAATTTTGGCCAAAATCTATACTGCTACATATCTTTGGTTAACCACTTAAGCCCCGGACCAATTTGCAGCCAAAGTACCAGGCCCCTTTTTGCGATTCAGCACTGCGTCGCTTTAACTGACAATTGTGCAGTCGTGCGACGTGGCTCCCAAACAAAATTGGCGTCCTTTCTTTCCCACAAATAGAGCTTTCTTTTGGTGGTATTTGATCTCCCCTGCGGTTTTTATTTTTTGCGCTATAAACAAAAATAGAGCGACAATTTTGAAAAAAATTCAATATTTTTTTACTTTTTGCTATAATAAATATCCCCAAAAAAATATATAAAAAAAAATTTTTTTTTCCTCAGTTTAGGCCGATACGTATTCTTCTACATATTTTTGTTAAAAAAAAAAAAAATCGCAATTAGCGATTATTGATTGGTTTGCGCAAAAGTTATAGCGTTTACAAAATTAGGGATAGTTTTATAGCATTTTTATTATTTTTTTTTTTAGTAATGGCGGCAATCAGCGATTTTTATTGTGACTGCGACATTATGGCGGGCACATCGGACATTTTTGACACATTTTTGGGACCATTGTCATTTATACAGAAATCAGTGCTATTTAAATGCACTGATTCCTATGTAAATGACACTGGCAGTGAAGGAGTTAACCACTAGGGGGCGGGGAGTCTGTCTGTGTGGTTTTTTTTTTACAGTAGGGGGGGTGGCTTTACGTCTGACGTCACTGATCAGCTTTCCCGATGACAGGGAACAGCCGATCAGTGACAGGCAGTGTAGGAAGCACGGGGAGAGGCTTGTTTACACAGACCTCTCCCCGTTCTTCAGCTCTGTGACCCGATCGCGGGACACCAGCGGCGATCGGGTCCGCTGGTCCCGGAGCTCAGGACGGGGTCGCGCGACGTGCCCAGCCGTGCCATTCTGCCGACGTATATCGGCGTGAGGTGGTCCTTAGGCGGTTAAAATAACCCAAATCGGTGTATATTATTTGGTCTTTGTGTAAGTTAGAGGGCTTTCACACCAAGCCACCCAACGCGCCGGCAGCGGGGAGCAGCGGTATACACGCCGCTCCAAAGAAGCTGCTGGCAGGACTTTTCCTGATGTCCTGCCAGCGCACTGTTGCAGTGTGAAAGCTCTCCTGCTTTCACACTGGAGACAATGGTGCAGCTGTTTGAGGGCGGATTGCAGTCGCTATTTTTAACGCTATTGCGCCTGCAAAACGCCCTCGTGTGAAAGGGGTCTTATAGAGTCTACAAGCTATGGTGCCCATGACTGAAAATTGATGACACCTGATGTACTGACGGCCTATCTCATTTCTTGAGACAGTAAAAAAAAAAAAAAACACAAAGTACAATTAACCCCCAAATGACCGCTTTTTGGAAAGTAGACATTCCAAAATATTTACTAAGAGGCATGGTGAGTTTTTTGAAGTTGTCATTTTTTCTCACAATTCTTTGCAAAATGGAGATTTTTTTTTTCTTATTCACAAAATTGTGAAATTAACAGGTTATTTCTCACACACAGCCTATGCATACCACAAATTAGACCCCAAAACACATTCTGCTACTCCTCCTGAGTATGGCAATACCACATGTGTGAGACTTACACAGCGTGGCCACATACAGAGGCCCAACATGCAGGGAGCACCATCAGGTGTTCTAGGGGGCATACATTTCAAATCTAATTTGACTACCTATTACACTTTTGTGAGGCACTGTAGTGGCATGGATGTGGCATGGATGATAACTGATGTGGCATGGATGAGCATGAATGAGGCATAAATGAGCCGTGGATGGGGGTGGCTGAGCCGCAGATGGGGATGGCTGAACATGAATGGGGGTGCCTGAGTATAGAAGAATGCGCTGATGCACCCGATCTCTCCCCTCTCACTGTATCGATCGGTACTGAGAGGGGAAAAGCTAAGCCAGGCATGCGCCAGCTTGTTTACAACTGATCACTCCCATCATCATATTCCCAGGGGTGCGCGGGAGCAAGATTCTGGGAGGACGTCATAGTACGCCCTCCCAGAGTTATCCGACCGTGCTGCAGTGATTTTTTGGCTATGACCCTGTTGGCAACTAGTAAAAAATATATTTTTCTGGGGTGGAATATGGCTGGGAAATAAATTTAATTTATTTTTTTTTGAGTAGGAATACATATTTGAAAAGACTTTCAAAATCAGAGTTTAGTGTCACTTTTAAAGCCCCGTACACACGGACCGAATGTCAGAAGACATCAGCCAGTTAACAAAAACAAAAAACAAACACAGACCGACATTCGGCCTGTCGGTATGCCACCCTGTCCAACAGAAGCTGGCCATTTGGTCAGCTTCTGTCAGACGATCATGCTGGAAAACAAGGAGCCAACCGACTCTCGATCAGCTGCTTTGCGCCAATGGTGCAGATCGCCGATTGGAGTGTTCTGGCGGGGGGGGGGGCATCCCCCTGTCAGAACACACACAACAGCTCAGTGGGGGAGATCGCTATACTAACTTTGCATAGTTAGTACAGCAGCTCTGACCGGAGCTGAGATTTTTTTTTCGTTTTAACCCACTGGGTTGATTGAAAAAAAACAAAACAACTCAGTGTGTACCAGGCTTACCGAAAAAAACTGACAGCTCAGGAGGAGCCGCTGTACTATCTGATGTTAGTACAGAGATCTTCCCTGCTGTGCTACTGTGTTCAGACAGGGGGACGCCCCCCTACCCCACGCCCGCCAGAACACTCCAGTCAGCAGACTTTTTTTGGTCATGCCCCTTTGACAGAAGTTGGCTTCCATCGGACCGGCTGCAGTACAGTACACACGGGTCAAATCCCCCCGACATTCGGCCTGTGTGTACTGAGCTTCAGAGTCCCCTTCCCATCCAAGTATGAAATAATTTGGCTACAAACACAAACATTAATACAATCATTGCATTTCTTTATTCAGAATTATTTTTTAACAGTTGAGAGTCTATTGTTCTCTCCAAGTTAATAAGATACTTAATTTATAGTAAAAAATAAATAAAAAAAACACACACACAGGTCTGTTAGATTACAGAGAGCACTGGGCCGGGTGGTCAAACTCTGGTACCCAAATAGTCATATTAAGACAATCTGCTCAACAGTTACAATGATAGTGGAAGGAAAACCATGAAAATGTGAGTTTAGTATAACAGGCCAAATTCATGAAGCTTTACACAAGGATAAGAAACTTTATTTTGCCCCATTTTTCAATCACCTTTTTTTTTTTAAATTAGGTTCCTTATACTGATATTAAAGTTTTGTAAGCTGAGCCTCATAACTGGCTGAATATGACTTCAGTGGGGATTTCCAGACACAAGTGACATCACGAGCCTCATATCTCAATGATGTTACACGTCTCCAGATCCTGATGTTTGGCCAACAATGACCTCACAGGGCGGAAACTGGTGACACATTTGTCTAAAGAACATTTTAAAACTCGGATTTAGTGCAAAAGAGTCTGAATTCACATTATTCCAGTCAGAAAAGGTTGATACAAAAATGTTTAATAATGGAGATGCTACTGTTCATACATTGTGTGGTGTCCAGTGTGGGAAGGCGTCTCGATCAAAGACGGGTATTCCCCAAGTATAAAGTCCAAAACATAAAACGCCAGCATGCTGATAAAGTTTATCCCCAGTCCAGCCTTCATCTAAAAAAGAAAATAAGGAAACAAAGATAAAGTATTAAAGCAAAGCCAATGTACACCGAGTTCAAATACAATATATCAAAAGCTGCAATTGTGTCTAAATAAAAGAGGTGTGTGTGTGGGTGTGTGTGTGTGTGTGTGTGTGTGTGTGTGTGTGTGTGTGTGTGTGTGTGTGTGTGTGTGTGTGTGTGTGTGTGTGTGTGTGTGTAGTTATTTGAATGTTGGTGTCCTTTGTGCATTTCTTCCAGATCTGTGCAGTAATCCAGCCTGCAACAACTGCTGCACTTTTCCCTGTTCCTATAATAAAAACCAGTCAGTGCTGCTCTCCCCTCATTCAGGGTGACTGGCCTGGTGTCTGCCCCCCTGTAGTTTCTTGCAGGTTTTCCGTCAGATTAGGCAACTTGTCAGAATTGGTAACGGAAGTGACGTTTCGTCGCCATCTTGCTACACCCCACACTCGTCCACAGTAAGGATACACTGACAAGGGGGAAAGCGGACATCTTTTTACACCCACTGGAGTTTTGCATTTTACACTTATTTTTAACAATAAAGTGAGTTTATATAGTGAAATACAGTACTTAGAACTCCGTCTGACTGGCAAGATGTTGAGTTTTAAAAAGCAGCGAAATTCTGTCAGATTAGAAAACCTGTGAGATGAGCAGGCTTGCCGCTGCTTTTAAAATTCAACATCTAAACAGTAAGATGGAATTCTAAGTACTGTATTTTACTATATAAGCTCAGTTTACTGTTAAAAAATAAGTGTAAAATGCAAAACTCTGGTGGGTGTAACAAGATGTCCGCTTGCCCCTTCTCAGTGTATCCTTACTGTGGACGAGTGTGGGGTGTAGCAAGATGGCAGCGACAGAACGTCACTTCCGTGACCAATTCTGACAGATCACAGGCAGCCTGTAGTTTAAAGTGATTCTAAAAGGCAGAAGGTTTTTCAAGGCTGTCCAGGGACTTCCTCATTGGCTGAGACAACAGCGGGCACCATTGGCTTTCGCTGCTATCAAAGTCAGTCAGCCAATGAGGAGAGAGAGGGGACAAGGCCAAAAAAAAATAGCCCTTAATATCACTTTAAGTCCACCTTTGGGAACATGTTCCACAAGTTTTTAGGGTGGAACATGTAACATGCTCCCAATGCTGCAGCCGCTGCCCGATTCCCCCCTCCCTGTGACAGCAGTATGGGGAGAAGTTCCCTGTACTGGTGGTCAGTTTTTCAAATTAGCGCGGCCATGCGGGGCTCTGCCCACACAGCTGCATCATTTATTCTTAAAGTCCTGTGAATGAACTACAAGTACCGACATTCTTTGCGGATGTCGGCTTGTAATTCTCAATGAACAGCCTTGGCGCTGTGGCGGTCTCTAGGTAGTTCATTGATTCTACCTCTCAGTGTATCTGCATTGCCCATACGGGATGTACGGGCACACAAATGCACTGACCGGTCTGCAGGAGACCTGCATAGAAACAGCAATCTGCTGAGCAATGGTTTAGAGGCTCAAAAATTTTTTTTAAAATGCACTTTTACCTGCAAACATTTTTTTTTTTAAAGTTATTTTAACCATTTCCAGCCCAGGTCTATATGGCATTCCTCTCCTACATGTAAAAATAATATTTTTTTTTTTGCTATAAAACTACTCAGAACCCCCAAACAAATATATTTTTTAGCAGACACCCTAGGGAATAAAATGGAGGTCAGTGCAACTTTTTATGTCACACAGTATTTGTGCAGCAATTTTTCAAAATGCATTTCTTTTGGGAAAAAAAAACAGTTTCTTGAATAAAAACAAACACGCACTAATGTTAGCCCAATTTTTTTGTATTCTTCTGTGTGCGAGCACGCGGGGACGGGGTGCTCTTTTTTTTAATCACTTTTATTCCCATTACAAGGAAAGTAAACATCCCCTTTAATAGGAATAGTGCATGACAGGTCCTCGTTAGAGAGAAATGTGGAGACTATAAGACCCCACATCTCTCCTCTAGGCTGGAAAGCCTGAGATTAAAAACAAAAACAAACAAACACACACAATCTCAGCCTTACCCGCTAAAAAACACGGTAGTGTTTACATTTGCCGAGGCCCGAAGTGACATGTTAACGTTGTGCCCGGACTCCGAAGGTCATAGAGATGGCCGGGGACCATCTGGCCCTTGGTCAGCTCTATGGTAAACGGCCCCTCCTGCCGATTGTAAAAACAGCCGCTATGATTGTTTTTACTGTGCAGGGAATCACTGGCAGAAAAATAAAATGTATCTGTATGATGCCTGCAGCTGGACTCATCATTCAGATATCTCTACTCAAAGTCCAGGACATCATATGACGATTTTGTGTGGGAAGTGGTTAACCACCTCAATACAGGGCATTTTCACCCCCTTCCTGACCAGGCCATTTTTCAGCTTTCAGAGCTGTCACACTTTGAATGACAATTGCGCGGTCATACAACACTGTACCCAGATGAAATTGTTATCATTTTGTCCCCACAAATAGAGCTTTCTTTTGGTGGTATTTGATCACCTCTGCGGTTTTTATTTTTTGCGCTATAAAACAAAAGAAGAGGGACCAGTTTAAAAAAAAACAAAAAAAAAAAAAAATTTTTTTTTACTTTTTTGCTATAATAAATATCCCCTGGAGGGCCGGGAAGGGGAGGACGTCATATGACGCCCTCCCACCACGAGAGCTGCGCCGCCTGGCCGTCAATTGACAGCCGGCGGTCGCTGAGCAGTTAAGGACAGCTGGGCCCCTCCCACAGCTCTGCTCTCTGTACAGGATACATGCAGTACAATGATGATGCCAGCACTACTTTTACAAGGTAATATTGGAGGTTTGCAAAGACCTTTGGTGCACACAAAGCGGCTATTAAGGAACATATTAAAAAAAAATTCTATGCCACTCTAAGTCCAACTTTAAAAAGAGAAGTACACAGACTCTGGCCGAATCTTCAGATTTCTTCGAAGCTGAATATTTTAAAAGGTGAAGTACAGCCAAAGCTCGTTTGGCTGTACTTCTCCTGTGGATCACAGGAGTTCAGTTCGTTCTGCACTCCTGTAACCCGTTTTTAGCAGTGGGCTGAAGTCCGCTGTCAGCTGACGTCACAGAACCGGTCCAGGCAAGATCGCGACACTGGATCCAGGATCCGCCCACAAACCTGGACCGACACCCAGCTTAGCCTCTCAGCGAGCCACTTAGAGCCTGAGCTGGCCGCTCCCTCCCGCTCCACAGCCCAACGCTCCAGTGAGTGGTGACTGATAGTCACCAGCTCTCTGCTCAGGGAGCTGTGAGAAAAGAGCGATCTGCAGTGTTAGATCGCTCAGTTCTCAGTGTTGAGCTGGCGGGGAACCAATGCAGCATCCACCTAGGTAAGTATAAATCTGCAAAAACCCCAAACCTCATACTTCTCTTTTAAATGCACATCACAGCCATCTGTAACAGCAACCATAGTTTGCCACTTAAAATGTTGGCAATGTATAGATAATATGTCATTATGTTATCCAGTGTTAGAAGTGCCATGCACTGTGTAAGCCACCTGAAAATACAATGGCATTTGAAGGACTGGCAGCAGGCAAAAGGAACGCACACGAGGCACTTTGATTTCTTTAGCCCTTATCCAAATAAAACAAAGATTAGTTTAATTTTAAATCTGAAATCTAGGCAGATATTAAAGACAAGCATGAATGCAGTTCTGTAATATATTAGTAAGTGTATTTTAAAAATTTCAAGTAGTGTAAGGACCTAAATCTGACCTGGTGTCAGCCTATTGCAGTTTCTGTAGAGGAAGTATGGAGTGTGATAAGAATAAGCAGCACAAGTAGCCAATCAGATCATGTGCCAACAAGAATGCGGTTAGGAGGAGAAAGCAGCGTGAAAGATTAGCTCATCGCTGTGCTGCTTCTCTTTTCACTGTCCAATCACAGGGGGGTCCAGGGTGATCTGGGCTCAGAAGAAGTGGGTTAAATGATGCTGGACATCAAACTCAGGTCATCTTGTGGCAGAAAAGACGTACTACAGGGGAAATTCTCTGGATTGAAAGTGAATATTGTTACAAAAGCGGCTTCTTTTTTGGCTGAAGTTTTGCTGGAGTTCCACCCATTTAAAAGTCAGAAGCTACAAAAAGTGTAGCTGCTGACTTTTAATAATCAGACACTCACCTGTCCCACGGTCCAGCGATGTGGGTGCAGGAAGCCTCGCTCTTCTACCCCTCCATTCCACGGCGCCAGCATTCTAACTGTGGGCGCCCGGCTGTGGCTACACAGCTGGGCGCTCACTGCGCATGCGCAAGACGTGCTGTGAATGGCCAGACAATCTTCTGGGACCTGTGATGTATCCCAGAAGATTGCAGGGAGGAGAGGTGATCTTCCTTCTGGTGCCACGGAGTCAGAAGAAGTGGGAGCTGGATGCCTGTAAAAACAGGGTACCCGCTCCTCCCCCCCCCAAAAAATGACATGCCAAATGTGGCATGTCAGGGGGTCACCAGCACTTAAAGCGGAAGTTCCCTTTTTGGGTGGAACTCCGCTTTAAGTTAAAGGGGAGTTCCAGTGTGTAAAAAAAAAAAGAAAAAGAAAAAAAAAAGGTCAGCAGCTACAAATACTATAGCTGCTGACTTTTACTATAAGGACACTTACCTGTCCAGGAATCCTGCAATGTTGGCACCCCAAGCGATTCGTCAATCGGCTGTGGATGTGGGTTCCGGTATCTGTAGTAAGGGAAACACAAAGGAAGCCTTGTGGCTTCACAGCCTGTTTGCTATTATGAAAGCTTTTTGAATGGTCCCGTCATCTTCTGGGACCTCTGTGTGTCCCAGAAGGCAGCGGGGGGGGGGGGGGAGGGCCGATGTGTGTCAATCTTACCAGGAAGTGGGAGTGTGTACCCGTCAAAACCAGGAACCCGCTCCCCCCTCCCTGCCAAAAAATGCCAAAATGTGGCAGTGGAGGGTGCGAACAGAACGGAGCTCCCCGTTTTGGGTGGAGCTCTGCTTTAAGATTATGTCGCTAATACAAATGTACCAAAACCTCAGCTGGGAGAATGTAGCGATAAAACCAAATCCCCAAAAAACATTTTATGACACCGAGACTGAATTTTTAGAAGTAAAATAACCATTAAAGACCGTGTCCTACATCCTCCTTATAATGAAATAGTAAAGTCAGTGTAAGCTGCACACCCACAATAATCTCCAGCATGCAAGCACAGTATAACAATTCTAACTCAAGGGTGTTGTGAGGGATCTAAAGGGGAATACAGATACCCAGAAACTATTGTACAGTTCAACTAGCACCAGAACAAAGCTAATAGGGTATTAGTAATATTGAATATTACACAGATAAATAAAATTGCGAATTACTGTAAAACCTGAATGGAACCTGCATGCAGATTCAAATTTTGGACTTTGCTGGCTGCATGCTTGTTCCAGGCCAGTGACTAAGGAAGACGGTAATAAGGATGACAGT